>CAEFZY010054209.1:0-55424 GCA_903066815.1 Brachyrhaphis roseni | reverse complement strand
TATATATATATTTTATTATGTAATTATAATTATTATATAATTATTGTATTATTATTATATATTATTATATTATATAATAATATAATATATATATATTTATATGTTAGAAAAAATGTAACGGAACATTTCATAAAAATGTTTGCTTGTAGTCAAGGCTTGCATAGTATTCACATTGCCTTTGTTGTCCAGTTTATGTAATTTAAAAGAATCTGGTTGATTTGCTACAAGGTAGATCTACAACACTAATGTTGAAAAGCAACTTAAAAAGGTCAGCAACGGTTCTGACCCTGGAACAGAGTAGTAGTCATCCTCTTAATGAACATGGGCTCAAGCTAGTTGTTAAATATCAGTTTTTCAGACATGGACAGTCCAGTGACAGGGTTCTGTTGGTCTGAGATCCCCCATTGAGATGCAGTTCCCAGATACAGAGTCCCGAACCACAAAATACGTTGTTCAATTTTTGTACCACTTAACATTAAATTGTTGTGTCTTAGGGGCATTTTCTTTCGAAATCAACCTCAACAGACAGTCCATTGTGAACAGTGAGAAGTCAACTCTACGTCCTGGTCTTTCAAGTGAGCATGTTCTTGTCAGAGCTAAGTACAAGAATTTGGACTTTAACAGAGAAAAATGTGTGGCATTTTGCACTAAATTTCTTCTGTTAATACAAAGCCGTTTATACAGTGCAGAAATTGGGGACCTCATAGAGGGGGTGTTAATGACAGTGACAGCACAAAACAAACAAATTAATAATGTCAGCATGCTGTGATGAAACTCAGCAGAGCTTTGGAAATATCATGTTCACACTGTGATGTAGTGTCACTGATGTGGCTGAGATTATGAATCTTGCTGAGACTGTAAATACGTGACATCATCACTCATACAGAGAGTAAACATTTAGTTCATTTCATTAATCCAGCTAACTGATTGGATCTATTAATCAGTGATGACAGACAGGAAAGGAAGGGGGCTGATCAATGGAGGCATGGAGGATGTCTCATTAACGTTCAACTGATCAAGTTTAGAAAGGTCAAGGGTCGCCCTGGAGGAATTTATAGGCACTGTAGTCCTGTGGTCAGACCTCTCTTGCTATGTTACGAACAGCCTTTATTAAATATGTGCTGTCAGGCTGCTATCATTCTGGCTGTCCTTGTGATCATTGTGTGGAACATGATACCTATAAGCAAATGAGAAATCTCTCAAAAAGGCAGCAAAGATGACCTTGATGTCAATGTTTCATTAACTGTTTTCTACTCTGGTTTTTTTTCATTTCTCACAGACATAAGCAATAAGACAGACACAAACGGACAGCGGTAGAGAGGACAGAAGCCTTCAAAGTTTGTCATGAAATACATGCTTTACGTAACGGCCAAATGTTTTAGGAATTATGCAGATTAGGGTTTTCTTCAGTATATCTAATACCAAGATGAATAATCACCTCATATTCTCCTGCAGACAGTAGGAAAATGCTCTTGTTTAGTCGTAACTTTCTTTCCTTAAAAGATAAAAACAAACAAGAAAATGAGTCGTGCAGTATCACTTAACAATCTAAAGCCAGCTAGGCATATATTAATTGCTGCTCAACTTTGCAGAGATAGACTTTAAATCATGTCGAGAGCAACAGGTAGTCAGATGTGGAGAGTAATCAAAGCCTCGAAAGAGCATATCACTTCAATTATATCTCTTATTGACTCTGCTCTTGTTTTATCCCTGATCATTTGTGAGAGGTTTTGATGCTCTAATTATAAATCATTTTATGTAGTCCTTGTTTTTTAAATGGTTATCAAACGACTGTCCTTTGCAAAGTTTACTGACATTACGTTTTGACTTTGAGCATAGCTGCAATTAGTTGAAAAAAACGAACTTTACCTTTAATGGTAATTGTATCCTTATTTGAGATTTGATTTACATTTTTGTGCAAATTTTGTTCTGTCACCAGGTGTTCATTGCAAGCTATTTCCGACTTCTTTTTTCATGTCTGCTGAGCTTGAGCAAATAGTCACTGACTCATGTCTAGACCAAGAATTTAGAGCATATACACAGACAGAAAAGTCAGTGGCATTTAGGAAAGGAGTTCATGCTGTGCAATCAAAGCTCATTTTCCACATTGAGCTCAGTCAGTGGTAGCCATGTCACCATTTATCCTCAAGTGGATTTTGTGCGTCCTCAGATGCAGGCAGTCAGAAGATCATAACTAACTGCAGATCTTTAAAGGCACAAAAGCTTTGTTACTATGCTGGAATCAAATGAAATCAAGTGGAACTGGTTTAATACAATATTTACTCTATTTACATTTTATATCAAAAACTAACGTACTAAATCAGAATTAGTAAATTACACTTTAATATTTCTGGAGTTGATCTTAATTTATAAATGTAGACTTTCCAAGTTCAAACTTTTATTGGAAAACAGAAACATTTCCACTGAAGTAATAACAAAAGAGCAACTTGAAGCTTAGACGTCTTCTGTGTGTATAGACGTCTATTGTTACAACATTAGATACGCCATAACATTGAATCTGTGATGTTAGGTCAAATATTTGACATGTGTCATCAGTGGCAGCCATTTTGATGCAACTTATTGCAGCAATACTCAAAACTTTATCTTCTTTGTGCAACTTAATCTGCTGTCCTTTTTACGGTCCATGTGAGAGGTTGTGTCATTGTAGAGACAATGAATTCAAACCAAAAAAAAAAAATGTATATTGTTTATTTTATTGTTTTTGCCTGGTTTTGCAGTGTTTAACCCTCTGAGTCTGATGTAAAGTTTTGCTTTGTAAAGTTATTGACTGGTAACGACTCACTTTATTTCTGCATCAGGAGCTCACTCTCTTTAGTCTGTGTTTCCTGTTCTTTTAATTTCACTAACCTGCATAAAATACATCCAGGTAGTCTCGTCCCTAAAGACATGTTAAACAGTGTCTCCATTGTCTCAGCTGCTAATGCTACAGCTCTGCTAACTCAAAGATAGTTAGTACAATATGGCCACCGCAAAATCTGCTGTAGCACTCTCCCAGCACTCATGCACACATTGGTAAATATAAATAATAATATGAATAAATAGTAAACATAATTTTTTGTGACATCTAGGGTCATCTTTATTGTAAGTACTAATGCTGACCTAACAGTGACCTGGTAATGATTCTAATTTCTGTGAACCATGAAAGACTCCTGAGAATTCTTGCTTTCATGCTTTAACCAGGCATTTTATCTTTACATTAAAACAAGAGATATCATGTTTTGTGTTCTTACTGTATGAAATACTTTGCACACCTGAACTATAGAGCTGTCAATATGTGCACATGACTTTTTGTTCTGGGAATCTCTTTTGTCTTATGGAGCTATACGGCTTAATATCACAACCGTAAAATATCTGTTTCAAGTGTGCACCCCATGCACATATAATTAGCCATGGCCTGGTATGTAATTATGATTAAGACTATTATAATAGTCTTAAACAAGCTCAGTCACATATGTTAAAAAAAAGGAAAAGCCTATTCTAGCTAAATTATTTTCCAATATGGTGAAATATAACAATATGTAACCATAGCTATACTTGTTTCACTGGTGTAAGTTGTCAAAATATTTCTCCTATTCATAAAAACACATAAAAAACATAGATTTTTACCACACCATTTAAGGATGCCAGAATAAATTTAGGACTTGGGACATGTGAGTTCTTCATATACAGGCTTCCCTTATACATTATGCACTTTGCTGCTGTGTTATCTGTAAAAAAAAAAATTATTTCAGGCATTAAAAATGAATGTTTCCCCTTTTCTATCTCCTCAGATCCCGACTTTGCTGATTTGGGAGTACCCCCACCTCTGCCCTGTAGGTATACTCTCTCAGTCTCTGTTTTTACCTCTGTTTTTTTTTTTTTTTCTTTTTCTCTTTCTGCCTCACTTCTGATTACATTACTCACGATGTTTTACCACAGTTTTTCTTCCTAAGGCTTGTAATGCTGCTCTGTACAAACTGTGTTTCACTGTTGCAATGTTTGCATATGTACCTGTAGCATCCATTCATCCATCCATCAATCAATTTAGACAACATTAAACCACCTACAATGGAGAAAAGATGTACATTTATTATTACTTTCAATGAATGTTAATACAATACAGTAAAACACTAAGGATGTTTTCACATCTGATACTCTGATAGACTCGGTTCAATTGGGGACCAATACTGCAACATTTGTGACATTTCCAAGAAGACAAGAGTACAACTTCTTTCTTCATAAAATGTAAACAAAAATAGAGTAGCGTCAAATGTTAGCATTTGTAAGATTTCACTTTTGTCTTTGGTAAAATACCACAAGCCATTTCGCCCTCTAGAGTTAGTGTCTTGCATTTGTTTTGGTTATATTCAACCAGAATGCCCTGCACTATAGTTTGCTTTCTGCTTTTGGAGCGTTCTGTGGTCTATTTACATCCACATATGTTTTCAAACACTGCCAGAGTTCACTTCTACTGAACAGAGTCCTAGGATTTTAGGCGGACCAGTGTTTGCTTTTTTTGGTCCGCATCAGAGTTTGATTCTTCCTTCACACCTCCCCAAAAGAGCTGGACTTTCTAGACAAACAAACTAGAGTCTGATTAAAGCACACCAAACAGGCCTGGTGTGAATACACCTTTAGTATACCTTTGCTGCTTAGATCAAATTTAAGAGGGCAATTTGCTGTTCTGGATCAGAGAGGTTTGCCTTCCCACAAAATAGGGAAGGGTTAAAAGTGAACAACTTGTTAGGTTATAACCTTCCCCTGTACTAAAATGCTGTGGTGGGATCTTATTAGATCTCTATTTAAACTTATCATTGAAAACCTCAATTAACTGAAGCAATGTTACAGAGAATGGGACAAAATTCCTCCACAGTGATCTGACAAAATAAGTGTTTAAAGTTTTTATTGATTGATGTGGTGTGCTTAGCATTTCCAATTACTTTTCCATGCTAAATATTTCTTTTTCTCATGACTGCATAGATGGAACATTGCTTTTGTAAGTGTTTATGCATACACCTGTGTTTCAGCCTGTCAGTATGACATGCTTGGTCCAGAAGGTATCGTTGAGTCCCATCAGATCACCAGAGATGGGAAAGCCGGTGCCGCTGAGGCTGTCGACTGTAAATGGTACATCCGTGCTCCACCCCGTTCCAAGGTGAGTGACTTAACTATTCTTCATCCAGCTGTGATTATGATGTAAGTTAGCTGCTTTAATTTTGTCTCTTCAGACAACACAGAAACATATTCTGTTGTTTGTGAAGGTTTTTGTCGCTGCGGGGAAGAAAGACTTCCGCCGCTTTGGTTAGAAAGACAAACGGGCAGACGAATTTACTTAGGGCCAGGCGCTCATTTCTCTAATCGAAGCAGTGTTGCCAAGAGGAACAAAGCACCGAAAGGATGTGGAGAGTAAAAAGACAGAATGAGAGAGAGGAAGACTTGGTTGGGGCAGAAAAAGACAGTGTGATTTAGCACTGATGGAATGGTGTTACGATGCATTTTGACCCTTTACCCTGAGGCTTCCCGTATTTGTTTTCTATGCCAGTGTCTGGATGCAACCTTGCATGCATAAAAAAAAAATACAGATATGCTCCCACACTCGTAAACATGCACAACTTCACTCCAGCCACTAATACACTGTAGACTCGCTTTCTTATCTTTGGGAGGTACCTGTGCTGCATTAATGCTAAAGGATTAAAAGTCTCCTGAGCCTGGAGCACCAAGCAGAAAAAAAACACATATTTCAAAGGCTTTGTGCTGGTTACACTGATCAGCCATAACATTATGACCACCAAGGTCAAAACTGTTGAGGAGCATTGCTTATTAAATGGAGTACATTTGATTAGTTACATGTTTTGTTTTTTTTTTGTTGTTGTTTTTTTTCCAATTCAAGTATGCAATTTTTTAATTGTTTTGCATTATTAACTAATGAAATATTATATTCATGTGCATTTTGTTTTACCTTGAGTCATACCTGTTTTTAAAGGTAGAAAAATTATTTATGTTTGCTTCCAGTAAATGTCACTGTTGCTTCACTCAGATCAATACTCTGTTTTTCTTCTGCTGCATGTTTTCCCTAACAATAAAGTAATTTAAATGACAATAAGCTGGATGATTCTTAGCTAAAGTAATGGTTGATTCGGATTTTCTTAGGCTCTCAGAAAAGAGAATAGCCTCCTGCTCTTTTATGTCGCAGCCTCCTCTGATGCATATGCATGCTGGTTTATGATATGGCTGGCTGATAACAATGGTATGGCAATGATTCATGGCTGCAGAAGCTCTTCTTATCTGGCATCCTCTTCAGGGTTGCATATTTCCCACTAATGCCTTTGTTTCCGTCGGAAATGCCCTTCTGATTCAGCTGCTTTAAAAGTCAAGGCCACTGGAGCTGTAAGATTGCACCATCCACCTTCAGACTTTTTCTGAATCATCAGCAGCCAATTGGGGATGTGCCATAAGTAGTAGTAAAAAAAATGAAAGGAAGGCAGAGGGATGCTGGGCCCTTATCAATACAAGACTGATTTTTTTTTATTATTATTTATTCAGCATGGATATTACACTGTAACCGATTCTGGTGCAGTGCAATATTTGCATGCATGCCAAAGTATGTGTCAGTTTTACAATTTACAGATGTGATTAATGAAAAACCAACATAACGTGACCATTGGAAAGTGATATATTTTATAATGTTAAAATCAGTTTAAAATATCATGCTGCAAAATCGCATCATAGGGCAAGTTAAGGGCCAAAGGTTTCCACTCACTGGCGCTGATAGGCATGAACGCCAATGCATTTTCAAGCATGATTCAATCTTTGCAGGTGCACGGTTTTAAACTTCTCACTGGTTCAATCTGCAAAACTCATGAAGCGTGTAAAACCTCTGTTCATGTTTCTGTCAGAGTGCAGACACACGCTTATGTTACCCACCTCCCTTACTTTATATGTTACATACATGTTGCGGTGCTGTAATCTTGGCAAATTGTTCAAAACCCCCTATGCTCTTACAGTGCTGCACAGTTGCCAGTGTGCCAGAAACAGTAGAGAGATAATGACATCCTACGCCAGAGGCTCTAATTAGACTGCACCGGCGGACTCCAGAGAGAAGGCAGGAAAAACGGGGTGCAGAAAAGGAAGAGGGTAGGGGGCTCGGGGTTGCTAAATAATGTATTTTATCTAAGGTCTAAATGTATAAGGGATGGAGATTAAGTGCAGAAGGCAGATGGCAAAGAGAGAGAAAAAGAGTCATGGTAAGGGTAGGCACACCTGCAGAAAGCAGTAATGGCCATGTGTTGTTGCCAGAAGTGACAGCAATGCACCACTTTTAAAGATGATGTTACATCTTTACACCAGCATGTGTCATCTGAACATCATTTTTTTTTTATAAAGAGATTTTGTAGCAACCACAGGGGGAGAAAAAAAATCTAAATTAATGAGCTTTTACTGGTATCCAAGGCATCATGAAAGAACATTTAATCAGACGCAAGCCTGCAAAATAAAACATCAGACTGCAAATAAATGTATATCTCTTGGTTGTGTGTGTGTGTGTGTGGGTTTTTTTAGCTATATTTCCCCCTCTTGTTATTTCTGCCTAGACAGATGTCCAAGTACACCTGGCAGCTCTTGGGAGTGTCAAAGATTATTTCCACCATGAAACATGTTTGTCCTGTCTATTTCTTTCCAACATCTGTCTGAACTTTTCGACACTTTGTTTATATTTTATGAAGACAAAGATCATTCTGACTGCACAGAGCAGCATGTTGTGTTCTGGGCACCTTTTAGCCACAGAGAGAACATCATCTTCACCAGTCAGTGATTGAGTCTTCGTCATTATTGTCTATTGCTATTAAGGAAGCAGCAGTTCTTTCTTTCCTCCGAGAGCAAATAATTCGGACTTACAAATTTTGATTACATCTTTCTTTTTTGTGTTTTGCCATCTGGCCTTGGATTTTTCTTCAGTCAGTTTATCAAAGGAGCAGCTGAAAAAAGCATTCAATTCCTTTCATGTGTGTTTGCCTTTCAGCTTATTTGTCAGATAATTATGCTGTTTTGTCAACGTTTCAGTCAGTGGCACAGCATCATCTATCAGACTGTTACTGACTTTGACCATTCATCAGATGGTTAAAGATTTGACATCATTAAATTCATTAAGATACAGGTGTAAACATCAAAATGGGATTCTATTAATACATTATGTATAATAAACAAATTTCTCAACATTTGCTGTGTGTACATGGCCCAAGTATTCTTAACACTCTGGTCACGACACACAACTAAAAGCTTCTATGTATTTTGCTAGAATTTGATGTAATAGACCAATAAAAGGAATGCATTTGCATTAAGCTCTCTCTACTATTGTACAACTATCTAAAATCCACTTTTAAAAAATCCCATTAGAAGACACCTAATTAGTAAATACGTATATTTATAGAAGATATCAATCCCCTATCTACATATTGCTCGATGGTCAAGATAATGCTCCTTAGTTACTGTATGAATATTATATACTTCGTTTGTTAGTTTAGATGGGTTTCAGCTATTGTGTATGTTTTCCATTTATAGATATGTAGAGAATTAATGTGTGAAATATTGTTTTACAACCTAATCTTGCTTTATACGTCCCTGCTTTCTGCTTTTGGTGTGTTCATAATGTTGTTGTTTTTTTTCGCTTACATCCTCCAACAAACCTCTAAGGCTTTCATGGAAACGTTATATTTATATTGTATCAAAGTAAATAGGGCTTAACAAATCTGTTCTGTATACTTCACTGTAAATGTTTGTTTTGTATTGATCTATCACAAAAAATCTCAATGAAATGTTTCAAAATTTGTGGTTGTAGCATCACAAAATATGAAAAACTTTGAGTGGTTTGATTAAATTTGCAAGGCATTGTACGTACAAGTACAATGCCTTGTACTTGTACGTACACTTGTGTTAGGCACACAAGTGTGTAGATGTGTGAATAGAGAAGCTGACATTGACCATTTTTGGCTCAAATAAAGCTTATTGACCCTTATATGAGACCCCGGGGGAAGCATTTAGCTTGTTTTTGTGCTCCGATACATTTCACTTGTCATGTTGTCAAAGCCAGGTTGTCATTGCAAAGTCCATTATCCTGGCCAATCTGCAGCTTGTGTCTTTGGGCATTTAAACGTCTCACATTTCTCTGTCATAGCTGTCCACTCATTAACCCGGAATGATGGTGAGGGCTGAGCACAGCAGAACAAAGCCTAGCTATGATGCTTTTCGATCTTAGCCTGATGAATAAATAACTGGCATTGATGCAGAGACAATCAGGGAGCAAGGAGAACTACTGTGAAATGATAAGATGTGTTAAGTAGGTGTTTTAATTCCAAGATTGTAGAAGATTGAAACCAAAGCTCTTTTGATGATTCTTCTCCAATGTGCTATGTTTCTTTTCCCTTTTTACGACAGTATCGTTCCATTTTCCCAGTTAATTTGTTTTTGTCCAATCTGCTCTCTTGTGTTGTTCCAGATCTATCTGCGTTTTCTGGACTATGAAATGGCAAACTCCAATGAATGCAAGCGCAACTTTGTAGCAGTGTATGACGGAGGAAGGTAGGATTTTCAAATAAAATTGTGTATAGTGGTATGAAGTGTTTGCCCCTTTCCTGATTTCCTTTATTTATGTATTTTTTTTTTTTGCATATTTATCACTCCGTTTCCAGAAATCTAACTTATTGAAATATTAGTCAGAGACAACACGAGTAAACGCCAAATGCAGTTGTTTTAAAACTTGTTAAGGAAATAAATAAGTCTTACCTAAGGTGAAACACTGAGTCAATCAAGAATGAATCAAAATGCATTTTTATTATTATTTTATTAGGAAATTAAGCAAAGAATATGAGCAATGTCTCCCCTGGCTAGTCCAGGGAAGTGAAGAAAAGATGAAGGTACATTGCTTTTAATATCCGCCAGCTGTCTTACAGAGATGGGAGCAAAAGGGAGTACCCCACCAGTTTCAGTTTACTTCACAACTCTGGTATTTGCACCTGTGGACTGTGACCCTGGATGGCTCAAACCCAGTTCAGAAATACCCTTTATTATATGTTTCCAGCGAGCTTCCTCCAACATGAAGGGTGCTTTATAGATAAAATTGCTTGCTTGCTTGATTGATTGATTGATTGAAACAAAACAAAGTTTTGACATAACAGACTTTACATTATCATACTGTGAATAATAACTCTTAATGAAAAAAATGTCAAAAAACACAAAGGTTTCTCTTGTTTCACTGTATGTTTTGTCTAGTAATACAACTTTAATTGCTGAGAACAGCCATCTGCTCTCCAGAAACAGGAACCATATTAAAAATGTTGACACAATAATTAGTTCCCTCAAGACCGAACCAGAAGTAATTTAATCCAGAAATGTGCTTTCTTGATAGGATACTGGTGAACAGCATTACAGTGAGGTGTGGTGTGGAAGGGGGGAAAAAATCAGCAAACTTGGCTGTACAATAATCAAAGCTGGTTTATTAGGCCTCCAGCATCATAGCACAGTTCAAAATGGCTGCTTTCCCATCAGACAGTCCTTGCTTCAGCCAGCAGTCCGTCTATATACTGGTTATCCCCACCTTCTAAATTTACCCCCAACCAATGAAACTCCAGCCATCACTGCTCCCTTCATAAAAGAGCTGCGTTTGAGGTGAGCCTCTTCTTTAGCAGGGTTCCAAGATGGTCACTACAAGGACACACCCAAAAGGTAACAAACATTTCACAGACAAAGAATCATATACACACATGCTAGAATTCAAACATTACTTAAAACCTTATTGCTTCTTAACACAGTATTTTTATTTTATTTTATTTATAGTATGTTTTTTGGGGGAATTTTTTTCAGGATTTCTGTGCTACTGGAGAGAACTAGTTTGTTGTCTAACAATAGCCCATCTAAAGAAAATAGTCATTTGTGTTTGCCAACAGCCATAAAATGAGGAGGATGATGAGTTGATCAGCTGTGAGAAAGATAATTATCTGTGTGTGTGGTTGCATTAGATCAAAGCTGGCCCATGTACCAAAAGGCTCTTTCTAGTGCACACATTATAAGTGAAAACGCCAGAAATGACAAAAAAAAAAAGCGTTAATAACAAAATGAAGTCAGCAGGGAGGGTTATTTAGAGGTGCAGTGGTTATGTCAATTTTTCAATAAAAGGCGTCTTCTAATATCTTTCTTTTTAAGCTCTGTGGAAGACCTGAAAAGCAAGTTCTGCTCCACAGTGGCCAACGACATCATGCTGGTGTCCACGCTGGGAGTTATCCGGATGTGGGCGGACGAGCTCAGCCGCAAGAGCCGCTTCCGCATCCTTTTCACAACCTACCAAGAACGTAAGACAAATTTCACAAAAACCACACTTGCATCCACGTAACAAAACAGGCAGTTCAAGGAATGTATGTCTGAGTAATTTCTGAATATAATAAAAGGTGCAAAACGTCAGCTTGACTTGTCTTATGCAACAAATTGTGGTAGAAGAGAATTATTGACATAAGGAAATATCACTTTTTCCACATAAAAGGATAAAACTCTAGATATTTTTACTTTTCTACATTTATTGTTACAGCAGGACACATGCTTTTTGTAAGGATAGGCAACACCACTCGCTGTAGAAATACTTGTGATGGGTTGTATGCATCCCTATAGAAGACCTTTTTCACCATGCAGCGCCATGATGGGCTGTTGCCGGGGCAACGATTCAGTCTAAGTCATCCGGGCAGTCCTCAGCCAGACTTCACATTTAGAGCAGCATCGACCACAGCTGAGCAGTTCCACAACAACTCTGTCAACACTGAATGCATAGATGGGTTCGATCTCTGCAAAGCAAAGTGGTAGAGCAAATCATTTAGTCAACTTTACTACAGACTGTTTCTTTTTTGCAAACAATTAAAGTTCACTCAAAAATCCAATGCGCTGAAAAAAGTATCAGGTCGATTAAGTGTGTATGACATAATCTTTTAAATAGTATTGTATCTTGCAGTAGCTTTAGTCAATTTCATTGCCAAATTTAAGAAATATGCCGAAAAAAAATGTAAGAAAAGAAAGCAAGGAAGGCTGCTAAGAATATTGACAAAAGTTGACGAAGAGTGGTGGCACAATATCTACTCACAACAAAAGTAGGATGGCAAAGTCTCCAGCTCATGTGTGATTACTTTAATATACCATCTAATACAGTGAGAAGGAGGAAGTCAGGAGAATATTTGCTTTTTGACTGGCTTTAAAGATAAAAACATTCACAGTTGAAACTAATGTTTGTGCAATTATGTCTATTGGAGAGATTAAATTGATGTTTTGCCCTGACAGTGGACACATAAAAAAAGAACCACAAACTTGAGCATGCTCTTCCCTGACTTTATGCTCACAAATATGAACTTTGATGGTGATGGTAATCTGACTGTTTTTGCCCCTCAAACCATTTGTCTCGGTTATCCTATGAACTGTGTTATGTCCTCCTCTCGGCTTTTACCCTTAAATACCTTCTTGCATAGAAGATGATCTTTATAGCAAATATTTTCAGATTATTTATTTTTTTGTTTCTGTTACCAAAACGTGTTCACACATCCAGTTGATATATTTCCTTTTAAAATATATTTATGTTTTAGTTAAACATTCCATGCAATAATTAATGTGAGGGATTTCCATACTGGACAATTAAAAAAAATTCTGTCATCATTCATGTCTGGTAGTAATCTCCTATTAAAGTGGGAGTGACTTAAATCTTTTCTTTCTTTCTTTTCCAGAAAGGTCTGTTTATAGTAATATAGCTGCTTTTGAAGAACAATGAAAATGCAGACTGTAATTTGTCCACGTTTTACACGTTCAAGATTTTAGGCTTTCTGGCTCCCTAATGATGGCACATGCCTTTAAGAGCAACCTCTTTTGATATATAGTGTTGTTTGCTGTGATAAGAAAAAAAAAAAAAGCAAATCACTAATGATTGGACAATCTCCAAATAAGTCCACCTACTGCAACGGAAAGGTTGAAGGGGATTCATTTGCAGCTCACAGCGCAGCCTGTCCTGATGTTAAACATATGTTTGTTTGTTCCCAGTGGAACCAACAGCTTTTAGAGAACTGTTTACAGCTGCAAAATTCCAGTGAGATGTATTCATGTGCAGAGTGATCGTAAATGTAAATATCTTCCTTTATTCAAACTGACCTCCCTATGCTGTCCACACACACATACAGTCCTGCTTTGCAATCCACAATCACAAATGTGAGCCATAAGACAGCAAACCCCTTCATCCAAGAAGCAATTATGTCTTAGGTGATAAATGTGCCTGTGTGACATCTCAGCCGTCAGCATTGTTTCACCTCATCTGCAACACGTCTCTGGGGTTGCAGATGGAAATTTGCTCTGGCTTCACTACACACATCATTTCGTTTTTTTTTTATTATTATTCTTGGAAAGCTTCTTTATTGTGTGCACTGATGCATTTCAGACCAACATTGCACGCCAATTTCTAAATAAATCCACTCAATTGTCTTAGTGGTGGGATCTTTGCATGGGTTTGATCAGATTATGCCATGTGTGTACACTTGTTATCCCAGCTTCTGTTGCAGTCAAGAAGCCGCTGCAGGTTGGACTGGAGTATTTCACTGCATCTCAGATGAATCAAGATTAATGACAAAAGGGATGGATGATTTGTAGAAGGCAAATTGAGTATTGAAGCTGCAGTGCTAGGTGAAAATTTCTTATTTTTGTGAAGAAAGCATAATTTTCCATTCATTAAATTTTCATTGTGAGAGGTGAGAAAAAAACTCTTGCTGTCAGAGAAAAGTGATCACTGCTGCACCAGCATGATTCTCCACGTGGGCCACACAGAATAGGAAATTGAAAACATTCATTCTATCGGAGTCTGCTTCAAACTCGGTTTGTGTACTCATAAGGCAAAAACAACAATAAATTTTAAGCACATTTTTCACAGACTTTGTGCAAACAACTTGAATAACATTTTTGTTCCAATGCCGCTCTATGAATTTTGCCAGCTTTCACGCCCAGTCTCTGCTCAGCAAGTTGTGCATGGATGAGTCTTTTGTTTAATGATTAGTGAAACACATTCAGCTTTATCCAACTGCATTTTATTTTTATTTTTTTCCTTTAAAAATGCTTGCATATTAGAATCAGAAAAATATGTCCATCCATCCAACATATATTTGGTTATAACACCTCCACAGCGTCCTCCAATGTTGTCTTTCCTTGCAGAGATGTCTGAGGGTGCTTTGCCACATACGATGGCATCCTTTGTTTTAATGCCAGACCCACCTGTAATTTTAGTTGTTGAAACCTTCAATCTTAGTCTCTTCTTCTTCAAGTGCACAGTTCCAGTTACAGTCTTGATGGTGACATTAAGAGGCAAATCTCCAACTCTGAGTTGTTGTTACTTTACCACTCACTTTTGATTCTGTCCTCATCCCAGCTTGTTTATCACAGTTTTAGTTGTTTTTCACTGAATTTATTGCTCTGGCTGTGGATTTGGACAAATGTGGTGACAAATGTTTTGTTGTTGTTGTTGTTGTTTTTTCGGTGTAAGATTATGCAACTGCAATAAAAGCTAAATTTTAAATTTTAAAAGCTATTTGTAGGGTGCTTCATTCACATCGCATAGAAACACCAGTTCCAGGCTCTTGTAATGCAAAGAGCTAGCAATTAAATAGAGATTAGCATTCACTTTTTCAGTTACAAGATTCTCAACAAGCCGGTTTTCTACTTTACAGCAAAAGACCCTTTTTGGCTCTGCAGACACCCAAAGACTTCTTCCAGAGACTCAGGAGTTAATTTATGTCTCTCCACTGGTGACTGTGAACATTTAATTGTGGGCAAACGGGCACATTTATTACAAAATGTCTTGAAATTAATTTTGCTGAAGATAAGAGCAGACTACGGTCTTTATGTCTGGTCTCATCTCGAGGAGAATAGAAGAAACGGGAGACGGCAAAACGAGATGACGTGGGCTCCCTCTAGGGGCTGGTAACTAGAACAAACTGTCAGAGGTTTGGCACATAATGTAGGACGTTGCACTCTCTGACAACCAGATCAACATACATACAGAGAATTTTTGAATGAAAATTAGAGCATTCAGATACACACATAGAGGATAGTTTGATTCAGGACATTATGGCAAAGGTCCAGGAGGGATGCGTAGGAGAATGAGAAAGAGATAAGTTGCTCTATGTTTTTTTTGTGTTAGTACTCAATCGGGATGAGAACTGAAATAACAACAGCCATACATCACAGCGGTAACACTGTCAGAGAGTCCCCAGCTCTGCCACACTTCTGCCAAGCTCCTTCAGTGCCAGTGACAGTGTTACGTGAGAGGGAGGAGAAAGAAAGAGATAAGGAGAGACAACATGAGACGGGCAGGAGAAGGGGAAGGACACTTCCTCTGTAACAAACGACTAATGACCAAAGAGAGCCATTCATTATCCTTGTGTGTCAGGAGTTACTTGTGGGACATTCACTATTTAAAGACTTCTTAAAACTTGCCTCACATACAAATAAATGCCACTAAGATGGGCCATCCATATTAAGCAGAGTGGAGATTCCATTTTGGGCCTTGCAAAAGTCATGACAGAAATCCCACATTTTTAGTACAATATCAATTACTAAAATTATTGCTGTCATTTCTACAACCTGTTTTACAAATAGGACAACACTTCTCCTGTGATATCTTACAATGTGGGAGGTTACATTCATTGAGATATCTTGATATAGCATTAAAAAAAAATGTTCTGCAGTTTCCATAGAGCTTTTAAAGTCCTGGTTTCTATGAACTCTTATCTTCTGCCCATTCAGCTGGCCCACTTTCTGTTTACTGGTAGAAGCCACCAGATTTTATTTAAAGTGTCCTGATATTTTAGAATCTGTAATCTATACCCTCTAGCAAGGTTTGAATTTGGAAGAAAAACAGGCCCACAGCATCACAGACCCTCCGCTCTACCTAATGATAAACACAGTGCTTTCCAACACATCCATCTTTTGTTTCACACCAGAATCACCTGAAGTGTGTTGCTTGTTTTTTTTTTGTTTTTTTTGTCTGTTTTTTTCATTGAAAGGTTCGTTGTTGCTCTTGTCAGATCAAATTGCATAGTGTCAGTTAAAATCTTGGTAGATGTTAGAAGACTTCATCTGTTCAGGTTTGTGATGATAGGACAAAAAAAAAGAGGCATTTTTTTCTGGCATAATTTCCATTCAACCATTTGGCATTCAGATGTCATCTGTTGTTGTGTAAACTTAGTGACTCCACAACAACACTATTTGTTGTGTTGTTGTGGAGCCTTCTCCAGTTTCTAGGAGAAGGCTTTAGAGATTTACCTCCCTTATCATCCTGCTCACTTTACATGGTGGCAAGATGAATATATTACACAGACTAAAAGCCAGGGGCCAAAAGTAACATATGTTTGTGTCAGGTCCTATTTGGAAACAGCAAATAAGGAACTATTACATCTAATAACACTAAAAAGTGAAGTATAAACAAAAATGCTTGCGTTCCATTAGTTTTATTGGGTTTGTTGGTTGTACCATCAATTGTGCCAAGGGTGATTTTATTATCGCAATATAATGACTTTCTGGCAAGACATCGTTTTTTCCCTTACTCAATAAATGTACTCAAATAAAAGCCCTACCATGTGACATTGATACTGCAATAAATATTAATTCATTTTAAGGTTTTTTTTTTTTTGCAACTTTATTAGGGGTAGAAATAAATATCGTCAAAACTGTACGCCGACATAAACCCAAACACACATAAAGCAAGCAGCTGAAAAGAGCTTTGGCTGCTCCGGTGAACAAAGTCCTGGATGAACAAGCACCGTGGGACATAATTAAACTCTAGATACTGGTGAAAACTCCACCCATTAATAAATGATGTCTGGTTTATCAAAAAAAAAAGCATGTTACAAATTATTTAAACCTTTTCAGGATGTACATTGAAATCCTTCTTTGTTATTTATGGACTAAATGAAGAATAAATAAACTGCTGTATGTCTAAGCATGTAATGTAATTATAGATCATTTGCATGCTTGATACATTAAGTATTGGCCATTGTTTTGTTTTTTTCCGGAATTGTCAGCTAAGAGCTATGAACTGACCATTCATCTGGCTTGTGCATTAGTCTGATTGGTTGTGGAGAACAAGGGCACCTTGACTTTTAATTCTGAACCTCCACTCATACATTTATATGACAATGGCGTTAGCAACAGTTCCATATTGATTTCATGTCTTTTTCCTGCTGACAGATGGCTTTGCTACAAACAGTCATCGCAGGAAGGTGAAGATATCCAAGCTTAAACATGCCTCTTCAGAAGAGCAGTTACTAAACTAGACTCCATGCTCCGTAATAATAATCAATGATTCTTGATTAAATTTGCGGGAAGGGTGGGGAAATAATCACCTGGAGTCTTCAGGAATGGTTTTATTCAGGTTTGGAGGATTTTGAAAAGTCACATAATTCATACAAGCATAATATGGATATGTTCTGAGAAATTAATTTGTATCCTCAAGTTGTCACCCAAGATGTTTTTGAAGAGGAGGGCAATGATGAAAATTCATGAAGAACAGATGTGTGCAGAGGGAACTGATCTGATCTGAGTAATACTGATCCAAATATTTTTTCCTCAAAATCCTGGCACACTGCAGCTTCTCCCCATCTGTAACTTCAGATGCAACTTTGTGCTCTGGCAAATATTATTTCTTAGACTTACAGTACTCTTGTAAAATGTGAACATTTGTCTCATCCGATTTAAACAGGTTAAATGTTAATGTTTCATTAATAAATTATTGGATTTTAGTGTTTGATAACTGCTTTTTTTCCCTCTTGTGCAGCTCCATGTGATGCTGATGCCTTCTTTTGTCACAGTAACATGTGCATAAACTACACTCTGGTGTGCAATGGCATGCAGAACTGTGTCTACCCCTGGGATGAGAACCAATGCAAAGGTGAGATGCAGATGTGTAAGGAAGTTTAAGGCTGGATAGATGTGTTTTCAAAGGTTCTTCAACAGGACCAGCACACAGTAACACTGCAAAAGTATTAACTGCCCTTGGAACATTTTTACATTTTGTCCCAAGACAAAGCAACATCTTTATTGTATTTTCTTGGCATTTTATGTTATACCAAATACAGCTAGATGTAGTAACTAGTTAAACTTTCTTAGTTACATTTACTTAAGTATTTTTTTGCCAGAACAAAACTTTTAAGAGTAACTTTCCTGGGCTTATTTTTTACTTTTACTTGAGACAAAAATTTTTATACTGTACTTACTCCAAGTAACCCAAAATCACACAAACTTACAGTAGATGTTAAAGGGAAACTTATTGTTTGTACACATGCTTTTTTGTTTAGCCTATACTTTTTGCTGTTTTTTACTCTTACTTGAGTAAATTTTGGATGGCTACTTTTCACTTTTACATAAGTAAAAATATGTTGAAGTAGTGCTACTCTTAAGTACAAAATACAAAAAAATTATGTGCATTTATGTAGCATATTTTTATGTTATTTATTATTGTTATTATTATGTTGTTTTTTTTTGCTAATTTATGCCAATATCTGCTCTGCTACTTTTTCAGTAGTGAAACAAAGTTCCTTGTTGTCATCATGCGTTGCCTATTTAAAAATCCAGATCAAACCGGACAATAGTGTTCAATAGTTGTTTGGTCTGTCTTGGCACCAATTGGACCCATTAGTTTTTAACAAGAGACGTTTTATATGACCAGGCCAAAAGAACAGGTTCACTTGATGAAGTGGATGAACACAGAGGTCTTGGCCCTGTCAATTAAGTTAACAGTGTTTCAATAAATCACACAATGCAATTACCTAGCTTTTGGAGCGGGTAGCCTTTGATTGCTAAAGCATTTAGCTTGAGGAAAAGCTTAGAAATTGTTGAGACAGTTACAGAGCAAGAAACAGCTTTTACGGGAGCTTGCTGAATACCATTATTTTTAATCTGCTTTAAGATATTTTGAATCACTTTGGAACATTTATAAAAATAACCAACTTTTACAATGTTGGTAGTGGCCGTACTTGCTTGAATGGCCTCTTTTTTCTACACTCTAACAACCATCTAAGGTCTCTCAAATGGCAGGAAAGCTGTGAAAATATATTTGTGTTTTTAAAATATATGTATAAAGACTTACGAAAATTGATCTGTTTTACAGAATCTCTGTAGAGTGTAGAATATCCCGGTTCTGGTTTTAAGAAAATTAAATGCAGTGTGGGTTCCTCGTAAGTCAGTGAATTTGGCCTTTAGTTACATGCTTACTAAGAAGTTGTAAACCATATATAGGAACTTTTTTCCAGCAACAGTATGCCATCATATTTTCCTAGCATTCTCTATTGACAAAGGCTTACAAATAAGCATGTCAAGTGCTTGGGGTGTTAGGCAATGTGCTTCTTTGCCAATTAAAAAGAATAAACCTAGTTATTCATATTAACATAAAAAGTCTGGAATAATGCTGTATTATCAAAGCTTTTTTTTTCACACATATTATGACGGAAGGGAAAGAGCAGCACTTTAAAATGCTGCAGCAAACTCACTTTAACTCCTCCAATCTTTCAGCCTTCTCATCCTTTGCACACATTGTCACCACAGCTTCGAATGTACACTAAGAGTTGTCACTTTTGACAAGTATGGTCCTCAGGTTAAAAAAGTAGCAATTTTAAATGCATATATTTTTCTTCATACACCGAAAAGATGACCAGAAACCTTGTTTGTAAATAAACCGCATAGTTTGTGTCTGAATTAGGCAAAAAAAAAAAGAAAAAAAAACACGAAAGAAGCTCTGTGGGATTTTCAGTCATCGTGCCAGCGTTTTCTGCTGTGGTAATGCATTACGTCCACAATTTTTTGAATTACTGTGAAAATTTCAGGTTTTATTCCTTTCCCTTTCACTCCTTTGAATGTAACCCATTACTGTCACTGTGCTATGATTTCATCCAGCATTTAAATGTCAGTGGTCAGAGTACAGATTGGTGTTATATTTGTTGGAATTACTCTTTACTGATACTCATGCCATTAACAAAAACAATGGATGTATTTTTAAAGTGACAATTTTATTCCGTTGTGTGAGGCATGCAAAAGGAAGTGGCCTCCTCTTTAATGATTACGTCAGTTTATTTTCCTAATTTATACTCTATTTGTCTGATCTTTCTGCTTGCTTTCTGTTGGAGAATGTCAGAACATTTTTTCAATCAATAATTTGTACACATTGAGCATAATACATATTGTTTTACAGAGAAGAAAAATGGAAGATAAAGGCAAAACAAATAACATAATAGAGAAAAATAATTAAGCTACCGAAGGCAAAACAATGGAAAAAGAGAAGTACAGATATGTGTAGTTAGCAGAGCTGATGTTGGTTTGAAGCACTGAAAAAATACATGATGATGAAGAAGCGACTGTAATGGTAAACAGGAATGAATCAAGATTAGAGTGGTAAAGAAAACTAATGAAAATAGTCTACAATTAGGAGTTTATTTGATTTTTTTTATACTCCTTCACTTCCAAATCTTTAACAAACACTCAATTGCAGAATTTGAGTCATGCTTGAAAATCCGGATCGTTACAGGTACCAATTAAACTAAATTAACTCTACCGTTTCCACTAAAAAAAGAGGCAATAATGCTTGATGATAGGTGCAAGAAAGTGAGGTGCAACTTCTTTTTGGAACATCTGAGCTTATATTAATGAGGGTAAATACTCAATCCCATTTGATATTTTTGAGTCTGTGTGACTTAATGAAATGCCACATATAACTACCTGAAGAGAACATTGGGAAAGTGTGACCAGATAATTATTTTATCAAATGACCTAACACTCAATGTTTTGTCTTCACTCTGCTATTACTGAGAAAATAATATTCATATTTATCATGAGATTCTTCTTTTTTCAAAAAGGTTTTTATGTGTTTCTACCATTGCAGAGAAAACTAATACCAAATTCCTGGACAATCTGAATTCCACAAATGGGGCCATAATTGGTGTGACTTGCTGCATCGTCTTCATCCTCCTCATTGTCTCAGTAATTGTTCAGATAAAGCAGCCGCGTAAAAAGTACATCTTGCGACGAGAAGACTTCGACCCCACCATGTTTCAGGAGGTCTTCGAGCCCCCTCACTATGAGCTATGTACTTTACGGAGTGCTGCCACACCCACAGCAGCCTCTGCAGATTTGGTTGACTTGGCGGAGGACTTCGAGAACTACCATGCCCTCCGCCAGGCCTCCTCCCGCTGCATCCATGACCACCACTGTGGCTCCCCCTCCTGCCCTGGATCCGCGCACCTATCGCAGCTATCGCTGAGCGGGCGAGGGAGCCGGAGTAACTTAAGTGCCCGTGACTCAGGGGCCGCGGCAGCTCTGCTCGCAGACCTTCCACAGCCGCCCATGTCTGTGCGGCCGCTGCTGCCAGCCACAGGGAACCGCAGAAGCATCTTAGTCATGAAGCACAGCTACTCGCAAGAGGCGGCAGACAATGGGTGCGACCTGGACGATGACCTGGAAGAAGTTCCTACGACGAGCCACCGACTGTCGCGCCATGAAAAGGCAGTACAGCGGTCAGTATCCATAGATTTCTGATGAGGAAGGAACAGCTGCACCATAGTTAACAATGACAAAGTCTGAAATGTGCAACAAATATTCACCTATGTTTTTGTTTGTTTTTTGTTTTATTTGAGCGTTGTTCTTAGACTTCCTTGTTTTGTTTATTTATCATTTTACCATTCACTTTTCAGTTCACCCTCTTTACTCACCTGTTTTCTGTCATCCCAAATTCTAACAAAGGGCTAAATGCAGTATGTCTCATCTCGCATGTTCATCCTCAAACTTGTAACGCATCCCAGTTAGTTTTCTATAATTGTTCATGTGTATTTGACAGCTATATTTAATTCAGCCTGTTCTTTGAGATTTGTCATTTTATTCTCCTTGATGGCATTTGTTTAGTATCTAATCTGACAATAATCAAAAGGGCTTAAATTGGTGCCTTGTTGAAATTCCATATATTTTTACAACAATGCAAATTACAAAATATGCATTTGATTCCAAACTGTGATAAGGAAAATATGTTCTCTTGACATTAGAATCTATTTTATTAACAAAAATAAATATGTTGTAATTGCATCTAGATGGATTGAAAACTGCTGTGTTTACAAAAATACTGTATGAAGGAATCATAGAGCATTTAAGAAACTTTATATGAACTTCACATGCACTTTCTATGTACTCATTTCAGGATATTCCTGATTGTGCTGTAATGATTTACTACAGTTGTGCATGCAAGGCTCCTTAAGCCCACCAAATGACAAATTAAGTTTACTACATTTGCAGTGTGTAGCACATAATGCATTCTAACCTCTATGCAAAATGAGTTTGATATTAAATGAAAGAGACATAACATTTCAGGTTCTGCCTCATTGGCTCTTTGAGCAAACATGAATCAGAGTACAACACAACTAGGGTCTAGGAGACAATCCCAAGGTAAGCACGCTTATCTAACACTCAACACCTTTTTTGTTGTGTAATTGACATCTCCCCTGTCAGTATATACTTTTGTCTATTTTTTTATTTTTCCTTTTCTGTGACTTTTGCATGGGCTTTTTGTTATTTTTACCAGTTCAGTTTTGTATGTATTTCTTTTTTTTTTTTACTGTTTATCAAGATGGTCTTCCTGCTTGTAGCCATCTTGCTTTTAAAGTGAGTATGTTCATCATTAAAAAGCCTGTTCTTTAATAACCACTTTCACACGCATTACCATGGACTTGTAGACATTTTTCTTGAAATTGATACCACTTAATATGTTACCTCTTATTATTTCTTCAAGTAGAATCACAGATCATTCCTTGCCAACTTACATGACCTTCCCAGTTTGCACTCTCCTCATTGGTAGATTGAAGACTTCTGGCATCATAAAGAAGACAAACTCTTATATTTTCCCTCAAATTAAAAAAGCATTAATCTTTGTATTGCTTGTTACTATCCTTAACGAATTTTCAGTGTAACCAAATGAAACTTAAACTTGGATTATGACCATGAGAATAATTTCTGCCAATGGTAAACAGCTTATTCTATGATTGGCTTGTTTGGTTTAATTTTTTGGTTTGCAAGAATGAAGTTTGACTACCAAGAGTAGCAATATAGCAATTTTGTCATTTAGCAGACAGGTTCTGTAGTGGGTTTGGGTTGTTGAAAAACAGAACACAAGCACAACAGTCTGTCATCTCCTCTCTGTGCTGGTCACCAGCTTGGTCACGCACGACTGTGGGGTGTCATTCATTCTTCAATCACCATTTGTCAAAGGTCAGCCACCGTGCTTGTGCTGGTCATTGTGTCATGAACAGCACACCCAAGCTGATCCCACAAGTATTCAGTAGGATAGAGGTCAAGAACAGCCATTTTCACCCTTCCACTCCCAAATTCTCTTTGATAAGCCCTGTTCTGTGGCGACATGGGATTGTCACTGGTGGCACTGTCTCACCTCAAATGGCTTAAGATTTTAATCCCAATACACATGGTTACGACTCATAAAAAGTCATCTGGATGCAATGTTTTGGTCAAAAAAAATTAAATAAGTAAACAATTGAAATAGTGGGTTCTAAGTTCATCAAATAACGTGTTTATGAATAGGTAAAATGAGTGTAAACATTAATTTTGAACAAATTTAGAACAAATTACAACTTAATATTTTATTTTTAGAAAGTCCGAAAAGTTTTCACTGACATTTTTTCTTCAGAGCTATCATTGGTCTGAGATGGGAAAGTTTAAGTTGGTAAGGAATGTCCCATGGAAAAAGAAAAACATTCAGATAGTCAGTTTAAAGAAACCTAATTTGCTATGATCGGAGCGCAGAAATTAAAACCAAACACAGTTCTAGATTTCTAAGTCTAAGAACAATTTTGCACTTAATTAATAAAGCGCACTTTATGCTGTCAGTTACACCCACATGGGGATCCTCTTATAGAATTGCATGACATATCAGTACTTATTATGCTTGTGTGTAACATTTTATGTGCAAATGCTCCACGACATTGCTTGCGTGAAGTTGCAAAAACCCCAATGTGGCACAAGACATTGTAAGCACCCAGTAGTAATATACAGAACTGTTGAGTTATTTTTTAATCCAACTGATCCCTGATAGTTTGATTTAGTCAAACATGTTTGATGAAGTAAAACGTGATTGTGCTCTAAAGGGTCGCAGCTTCATGTGTGCATATAATGAAGTCGTTCCAACAATTACTACTCATTGTTTTGTCTCTTAGTGTGAGAAATGTGCTGTCTTAATGTGTCTGTGTCTGCTTATGCTGTACTTTATGTTGCATTGTCTCCATCATGTAGACTTCTTGAGAATAGTGCTATCCTGGAACAGTACGAACGGGCGTCACTGACACATGACAAAGCGGAGCGGAGATTTACACCAGCATGAGGCTGATGGTGATGAGGGGACACTTTAATGAAATGGATACTGGAGGTGTATTCATGCGCAAAGATTACAAAGGACTAGATGGAAATACTCTAGCCACAATGTTGTGAAGGATGGATATCTGAAAAACAGTCATCGCTGCTGCTGATGCAGTTTTTTGACTTTTATATAAGGAACACAGTTCAAGGACCTCTGTTTGGGCTGCGAAACATCTGTCATTAACATAAATTCCTTCCGACCACAAAAGAAATTTGATTGAACATGTCCAAGTTAATTTTTCAGCATGTCGTTTTTCAGTCAATGGCATGCATATTATAATTTTCCCAGCAAATTATACAGGCTTGCAACTGGTCTGTTCTCTTTGAATTTAACTCTACATATTACTAAACTAATTTAATTTTTTATTGTGGGTTATGAAAGCTCGCTTTTATGTTGGATAACAATCTAAGGTAGAAGTGTGTGGGTTGTGCATGCTCTTTTATTTTCAATTAAACCATTAACATACTAACATTAAAGTTGAGAAAAGAAACACTTATTCATATACCCTATGAGCTTTAGATGCTATTTAAATAGCATTCACAAATGTGTCAAATACATTGCATGGTATGTGGGTAAATCACTACACAGCGTTCTTAAATCATATTTTCACAATCTAATTTGAGTTTGACGTTGCTGTCTTTTGCTATCAGAAAGTTTGACTAACTTTTTGACTTTAACTTTCACTTTAAAATGAGCCTTTTTGACAAATATTTAAGTCTGACTGACTTCTCTTCTACTGAAGCTCAATATCTTTGTATGAAAAGAGACTTTTTTATTAGGAAAAAATGAAGTGACAGTTTATACATTGTTCAATTTATCTTTCAGGGCTTATTTTGCTGATGCGTTTAAAAATAAATGCAGTACTTAAGCTTTTCTTTGATTCATTAGATGTTAATCATTTCTTTCATGTGTCCATTAAGCGTGTCCTCAGATTGTTGAACAAACCATTAATATCTCAAAATCCTAGACTTTTTATTAATACCTGTAACAGATTTAGTTATGACATAATTCTTTAGTATTGTATGTTTCTTCTGATTGAAAGTAAGGTTAACATTTTGAGGGGGCCAGGTCAGAATCTGTTAAAGGATCTGGTCATTTATGGAGGGAGCTAAAGATTACAGTGATATCAAACACTTGGATCTCATCGCCAAATGTTAACTAAATGAATATTAGTCAAAACTTTATTCTGTTTCATATTATGTTACCTATTTGGGTGTATCTAAACTTCTGCACAACTGAAACAGTAAAGAGGAACACTTTGTAAAACACAATTTCTCCAATAATGCATCTCTGTTTTGCTTAGTGCCTCCTAGAGAGACGGAGTTTGTCAAATTTATTCTGTCACTGTTCTCGGAAAATCAATCTTATCTTCCATTGATATATGAATCTTTTCTTTTTATTTGTTTATTGGTTAATTAGAAAATATGTTCAAATCACTTGTGTGTCAACTGCTTCATATCAAAGTGACAAAATCGTGATCAGTGAAGACAGAGCATTTGGATAGCTTGTATGATGTTAAGGTTATTTAATACAAGTGTTATTTTATTGCAGTAATATTTTTGAATAGCACTTGCATTTATTCCAATGTCAATGACATTAAATTGCAATGCACATGCAATTTAATGAATGTGCATTCCATGGTATTTTTTGAAATGCCTAAGAAAATTGTTTCAGCATGGCTCTGCTATGGATTAAATTATAGTATATAATACATAATGCATAGAAAATTGATGCCTGAGCATAATTTATTTAAAACTAGGTATCTTTGTAAGCCATTCAACCACAATGCAACTACTCAAGTTTCGTAGAAATACACATGTTTACATAGCAAACATAAAAATAGCATATTGGGTGATATTGACAATTTCTGCTTCTTGGCTTTTTTTTTAAAAAAAACAACAAATACGAATTGATGTATTATTTGCCTAATTTTAAAATGATCTGAGGACCAGAAAATTTTTGTAATCATATTGTTTATATATTTTTTCTGGTATGTAAACATTTATTGATGAAATAGGGTGTACTTTCATTATCACATGTCTACAAAAAAGAACAGTCTAGCTATCCAAATAGCTGGAATAGTTTTGTAAGACAAACTAACAGATAACAATGGTTTGTGTTTACAATCATGAGGATTATCATAATGATTACACATTCATTAATCATAATTATATCCTGGTCATCATTATAAAATCAACGTTACACATTGAGCTTTAACAGTTAGTCAATGGTGTTTTATTGAGCATATATATTGATCACAGTCCAGCATGGAAAAAAAATGTGTCTGTCATTTCCCCAACAAGGACGAATCTGCTAAAAGCAGTCTAGTTTATTATATCAGATATGAATTAAAGATTAACTATACAGATAATGATCTCTCAAACATTTTTCTCTCGGTTTAATGACTTATCACATTTTAAGATTAAGATATTCATATTCCTGTCTAGAGTAGACAGGAATATATGCTTAACACTTATTTAGTGTTCAGTTTAACACCATGTTGCCATTCGGTGTTAAACTAAATGGGTGTTAAACTAAACCCAATTAGTTTTACACCAAATGGTAACATGCAAATGAGATTAGATTCAGCATACTGTTGTGGAACAGGAATTGTATCAATGTTTTATGTAATTATTAATAATTATGACTAATAATTTACTATTAATAGTAAATTAAGTTTAAGTTTTTTGGGGGGGGGGTTTAAGGGAAAAAAAAGTCCCGGCACCATTTTACAGAATCGTTAACCAAACTCGTCAATCTGACGAGTTGTGAATTGAACCCTACTGAACAGATAATACTCCACACATTTACTGGAATACACAACAACTTCTTTTGAAAGCATCTGAATTTAGAAACAAAAACAGATTCCCCTTACAGTCAAAATATTCAGCCAACAACTCCCATATCAGACTATTAATTATGCAATCTACTGCTCCACAGACAATGAACAATCAAGAATCAAATCGACTAACTAATGAACTATAATTAAGGGATGGAATACTGAAATACACTTCAAGACTAATGAGCTGATTGAGAATATACGTGAGCACAACGTGAGGGAAGATGAGAAGAAAGAAAAGGGAGAGGTGAAAATGTCAAGCGTCACGGCAAGAAAACCACTTGCGCAAAAAGCAATAAATCTTAAATGTTTGGCCTCATTTAGCCTTTAGAGATACACAAAAGGCACAAAATGTGTGTGTGTCTTCTTAGGAGAATTTTTCCACCGCCACGTTATCTCTGCAGCTTGTGATGAGTTTATTGAGTTGTGACTAAAGAAAAAGCTAAAGCCACAACTCAACTCCATATATATATAATGTGTTTTTCTAGGCTGGACTGTGAGTGATAATGTAATGTTTATTATAGGAGTATAAATATACTACTGTCAATTGATTAAATTAATTCTGAATATGATAATTATTTGTTATGATGAGTTGGTCACCTTTTTGATAGTGATAAGTGCAAAAACTAAAATAGACAGACATAACTCTAACATTCAATCCACACCCTTTTGTGTATATTTTTTCTTAGAGTTTTGTCTTAATGTGTGGTTTTCTTTTCACTCTAACCACCATCAACACTATTTGCTTTTATTGTTATTAGTGTGATGTACTTCATGCATGATTACATTTGTGCTCTTCTCATTACATAAACACAGGGTCATACATACTCTGACAAGTACCAATAAAATACTTTATTTCTGTTCATAAATTGTAGACTTTTTCTGTTGTTTCTTAATTCATAATCCAACATCTAAAGAAAATTCAAAAAGTATCTAGCACAGCTTGCACAATCGCTATGTAACAGATGGTCAAATCTACGCACAAATGCAAATGCAAACCCATCTGCCAGTTCTAAGGTGGAAGTGCTATAATCCCTAATTGAACACATCTGAAACGGCTCAATCCGAGGCAGGCCAGGCATCAGGTTGGAACGGAACAGGGCCTGGAGCAGATTTTCAGTAATAGTGTCTTTATTTCTCTGCAGATACATCAGACAGATGCATCATTCCACTGCATCTTGCCAAGTTTGACATCATTTGGAGCTAAAGTTTCTCCCCTGTGTGCATCCTCAGTGATGAACTGTTACCCTAAGTAACTTTACTGCTGTAGAGTGTTGTGATCAGAATATATTTTTTAAGTTTCTGATAAAGTTTTTTCTTCTGTCTTCTTCTTTGCCTTGGATGATAAAAGGTGCATTTCCCCCCTTCCTGTGCAGCTCCACATCAGGTTGGGCTTGATGCGCAACGGAGCAACTGATTTCTGATAGAAGACAGATTTTTATTTTAAGTAAAGTACCTTTAATGTAAAATTGCTCTTAGGTGAAAAAAGGACAGAATCAGGTTTATAAAAACATTTTCACATACACATACAAAACACACTGACCATTGCGTATTTTCAATTTTGATGTCATGGTTTCGCAGTTGAGAATCAGATTCCTTTTATATAAAGACAAATGACAGTTCAGAATATGTGAAATAAAACCATGGTAGACTTACAAATTAATCTGCTGATCTTTAAACGTTTATTTAATAACACTTCGATCGCACTGTATTTTTTTTTCCTGTCATACTTAATTCAAGTTTAACACTTGTTTTTGTCTGTATTTTTTTCTTTATCTAATTTAGCTTGTATTTGATAACTTAAGAAAATGCTGGACTGAATTGTTTTCAATAAACTAATGCTTTCTGATTTAGTTTTTGTGACTCTTTTTTTCTGCAGAAGTTATGTCACTTCTACATTCTAATGAGCAGACCACATTAGCTGAATCTTGGAGAGTCAAAGGAAAATACGAACAGGGTGACATCTTAAACTGCAGACGTACAAAAAGTCAAAATATTTCATTTCAATAATGGAATAGTTTGCGTGTCAAATCTTGTTTATGAAACTTCTTAGTTCCTTTGCTCATTTTGGATTAATTTATGAGCCAAAAAGCTTTTCTTCAAAAAAGAACAGTGTTTTCAAGCCGAAATAGAATAAGACAATATTTTTTTTCTTAAGCTATGTCTACATTTTAGCTGTTGGGGACACAGTGGATCATCTGGTTATTTCAACCTATCCCCAGCATCCTCCTCTTTCACATAACGCTACTTCTCTACTCTGGCTCCATATTCAGTAACTTTTTTCTGAATAAACCCACTATCCCTCTTCTCCATATGTCCAATGCATCTCAGCCTTTCCTTTCTAACCTAGTCTCCAAACCACTCTGCCTTATTTCTAATTTCTGTCACTTCCAATAGAAATTGTGAAATTTATCTAAATTCGGTCTGTCCCCTTTCTTGTTGTTAATGGCACCGTCATTTGAAGATAAATAAACATATCTATTTTCAGTTCATCTACTTCTGCCAGATCATCCTCCAGTCCAGTAGGTGGCGATATGTTTCCTCGAAATAAACCCAAATATGGGAGAATAAGGGCACGTCAAAGTCATGCGCCCTGCGTTCTGAATTGTTTGACACTATGCTCTTGAGGTTGGAGTAGTTTAGTTTGTATCCATGTCATAATAATATACTTTTACGTAGTTATTCAGGGCGGTAGTCCTTTTTACTGGCTTCCCAACCAGAATAATGATGGCTTATGCTCACATTTTGAAAGTTCTGCACAGAAGTCTGAGACAAACCGCGACACAACTTTGCGTGCACCAGTGCTACGTTGTCCACACGCACAGGGCATTGTGCACAGCACCACAAACCTTTGTCCGTCTCTGGACAAAGGTTTCTTCACTGGACTGTCTCACTGCAAGTCAGAGACACCACGTTGCGTCTGTCCACTGCACAGCCAGAAACAGAAGCAGCCCCGAAGACAGAGGCAAGTCTGTTTCCAGGTATCAGAGTGGGACCCCTAAGCCTTCAGCTGCACAGAAAGGTAAGCAAGGCGACAAGAAAATGACCAGAGTCGTTTTTTATCAGTGGTTTCTGCAAGCTTAGTAGAAAAATATTTTATTCAGACTAAATGCTCTTTGCTGCATCCCACTGAATACATTATAGCTCGACGACATTCTGTAGACTGGATCTGATAATCGGCTTTTAACCCACTATCCTATGATTACTGCAGTGAAAGAAGCTGGAAGAGATTTCACCTACTTGATAGTTGTTCTCATCGGGCTGGGAGTGACAGGTAAATAAAATGGTTCTTTTTCAGTTTGGGAAATTAAATAAACAAATTGTGTTTGAATACCCAGACTTTGTTCACTTTCTTATTATGTGAATATTACATCCATCCATCCACTAATCCATCTGCATTTATCCTTTATTCATCTATCAATCTGTCTATTAAGCATCAGTCCCGATCTGTTGTCCATCCATTTTTTTTTTCCCAGTCCACATTTAGTGTCAATCTATTTTAATGAGAGAATGAGAACATATGGAATTAGGATATTGAAATCCCTGTGACAATGTTTTATTAATGTCACCTAGAATACTTTTATCTAAATCATTTCAATTGAAATACTAGTGAGCTTTAGTAGCTTGTGCATTTCTGTTTTAGGTGGGCTGCTGTATGTGGTGTTTCAGGAGCTGTTTTCTTCCGCGAGCCCAAACAAGGTCTACAGCAGAGCGTTTGACATAGTCAAATCCCACCCAGAGGTGAGAATAAGGCTGCGCTTAAACTGTGATAATAAGTTGCCAATATGCTGGGTCCATTTGGACAACAACTTTAAAATCGCAAAATATGCTCCACCGTTACCATCAATGTTTTCTTCCGCAAACACCGAGTATGCTTACTCTGCGTGACATTACTGCATCCCCTACTGCGCATGCGGGACATTTTTAGGTTGTTTGCAGTTCCCACAGGAGATCACATACAAGTGAAATATATTTGGAAACATTTATTGACCACACACAAAAAAAAATGGATTTCACAAAAAATTGGGATCAAGCATTGAAGCCTGGAGTGTGAATGTAGCGAAAGACAGTAGACAGCTGAGAACCGACTGCCTCTCCCACTATAAATTAATAAATTAATCTGAAATGCAGGTGATCGGTGCCTTTGGCGAGCCAATCAAATGCTATGGTGAGACCACCCGTCGAGGAAGGAGGCAGAAAGTCAGGTGGGCTTTAATATCAAACATTTTCTTAAAATATCTTAGGAAGGTTTTTTTTATCAGTGTCTTTGTGGTGGCTTCACTGTAACTTTATGCTTGTTTCTGTTTTCGACTCAGTCACATGGAGTACATGAAGGATGGACTAAAACACATGAGACTTAAATTTTACATTGAAGGCTCAGAGCCAGGCCTGAAAGGAACGGTGCATTCGGAGTCAAAAGAGGTGTGTACTTTACATGGCAAACGTATTCGTACTGCTTTATACTTTTACACATTTTTCCAGTTTCAAAACTACAAACTTGAATGTTATTTTCAATTTATGTCCTAGACAGACAAAAAGTTGTGTGTAATTCTAAAGCCTAAGTAAGTTGACCTGTAGTTTGAACAATTTTATAACTAAGAAAAGTCTGATAAGTCATTTAGCAGGCACAGTGGATGGGTAATGTCTGTGAACAACAGTTTCTAAATCTTGCCAGTTTCTCAATATAATTGACCTTTGGGCTTATTCTATTGATTCTTATGCTTTGATTTATGCTATTCCTCAGTAGCTCTGGTTTAGACTGGTCTTGTTAGAATGTGAAACTGTTCTTATCACATAAAATCCTAATTATTTAGAATAAAGATTCTGTTTATAACATGACAATGTGTAAAAAATGAATATTTTGCAAAACACTGTAGTCCTAATGAGAATATTCTAATTTTATATTTATCTGGTTCTTGACATCAGTTTTATAATTTTCAGAACGCTGAAACTGGAAAATATGAATTTCGCTATATATTTGTGGACGTAGACACATACCCCAGGAGGAGCATTATTGTGGAAGACAACAGATGAGAGATTTATGTGACTTCTCAGCATTTTAAAACGGGGAAATGGTGTCTAACTAAAATGCAGGAATTTGTGTCTATGGATGAAAAACTTCTTTATTTGTTGCAATATTTGTGATTGATTGAAAGTCATTTTTCTTGTAGCAGTTTAACAAAGTCAAATGTATTACAAATAGAAATTGTTTTGGGATAAAATTGTGGATTGTAATTTCAATAAAATGTTTTTTTTTTTATCTAATTTGTTGCCTGTGGTTTTAAATTATTTTGCTCAGCTACATGTTATGTATTTTTTATTTTTTAATAAAAAGGCTTGTTTTTTTTTTTGTTATTACAGCAAATATTTTTTTAAAATAGTGAAATTGGTAGGTTAGCAGTATATGATTCTGCATTGTTTTGAATAGTATGGTGCATCTTAATATGTTAACCACCAGATGGTGACAAAAAATAGAAACAATTATTGTGTGTTGTGTTCCTTATTTATTTTTTCTGTTTATCATGACAGTATTTGAGTCTTTTTAAATTTTATTTCATTGTAACTTAATATATTTCAACTAAATTTTCCTGTAAAGTATGGTCATATATCTAGATATTTCTGGATGGCTAGCTCAAAAGTGCTGCACAAAGGTTAAAAACAGCTGAACAAACATAAAAAACACTAAAATAGAGAAGTGTGTTGAATCATTTATAAATGTTGCAGAACTGAGGAAACCGTGATGTAGTGAAAAACATCAGAAAGTCCATGTAAAAATGTGATGAAGCCTCTAAAGTTAATAAATCATAAAGACAAATGCATAAATCAAAATAGTGATATACTTGTAATATACGCACATGTATATTTAATCAAGAATAAGAGTTGTTGAAATTGTTAGAACACAAAGTAGTTCAACACAAATAATATGTAATCAAAAGTCAGACTAAAACTTGACACTTGAAAGCCTTTTCTATTTAGAAAGTAAAGGAAGAAACTAGTTTTATGCAATGCTCTTATTATTCTGTTTGTTACAAATATGGTAGAAAAAATCAGGAAAAAAATATATACAAACCAGATGAAGTGTAGAGCAGCAGGAATGATTTCTAAATAATCATAGAAAATAGGCTTCATGGGTGTCTAAACAAAGGGCATGGATGACAGGATCTTTATTTATTTAGTCTAAAGCAAAGAGTACTAATTAATTCGTACTGAGAATTTGGTTTGCGTGAAGGGGGAGCATCTTACTGGAAGCGCGAAATCAACACCCGCATAAACACCGCCCACCTTGGTAACTGAAAGCAGCACAGAACACAGGAGGATGTGGTCAGTCAGTCTGCGTTAGCTTCAACTCCGCTCAGTCTACTTAAGTTCTTTATTTAACCTGAATTCAACGAATAGCTCGCCCAATTGATAGTAAATGGCATGCTATGAACAACGGAGAGGCGTGTTTATCAAACAGAACAGTTTTAGTCGTCGTTTTGCGCTCGGAGTAAGTGACTAAAGCTGCTGCTGTTTTGGCCTGCTACGCGGATATCCTAGCTAAAACTAGCAGCAGCCTCGATTGGCTCCTGGAGCTTCACTGACATCTCTCACCCGAAATAGAAAGAGAAATGGCACACCTTGCTAGCCAACTCAGGTGGACGTCTCTGTCTCTTTAAGGTAAGTTTACTTTTGTACTAAATTTGTATCTAATTTTACAAAGGACTTTTGGTGTTTAAGTTTGTTTATGTTTAAAGTTTCAGAGATGCTACAACATGCTTGAGTCTGCTAGCAGTGAAGTGAACTGACGTGAGAAATGTTGCTTCCTTGTAATCAAAATTATTCATGTCTGCAGGGAAAGTTGTGTGGTTCTTCAGTAATGAGACTCTCTTCTCAGTTATAAACGTCGCATGAAATGGAGCTTTACTGGTATATGTAAGTGAATTTTTATTTTCAATAGCTGTGTCTTTGTTATTTCTTTTTGACTGTAGATTGATGACTTTGTACTCACGTACCAACAGTGTGTCGCTTTTGGTTGTACTGAAACCAAAAGCGTACAACTTTTGTACAGTACAGTAGTGGTACTGAAAATTTTGGTATCTGCTATTTATAAGTTAAAAATGTATTATGCTATTTAGCTATCATTTATTGCTAAAAAAAAAAAAAAAATCTTACGGATACTGTCCTGAAAACAACTTCACATTCTGATGAATAACACCTTGTCATTTTTATTTTGTGTTTGACTTCTATTACTGCAGCATATCATATGTATGTATGATAATGAAAAACAATATTCTGGCCTGAAAACAAGAATACATTTAAGATAATATCAGTTTAGTTAATATTACAAATATAGATACTGAGGTTTTGTTGGAATGTTGTACATTATTAATATATTACTTTCAATAGATTTCTCTCATTAGGTATTCTATAGTGTATATGTACAGATTATTTGAGCTCAGAAAGTTCTGTTAAAATTACCTCAAATGGCAGGCTTCTCCCCTCTTAAAACAACTGCAGTCACCAAAACACCATTGCAATTTATGAAAGCACGATTTTATGAACCTTAAAATGATTGTTGTGCTGCCGTACTTCTTTACACAGAAAAGCTCTAATTACGCACATGTGAAACAGAGGTAGAAGGTGGTGCATCCCAGATTATATTCCTTTCTGAAGTGTGCATGGAGTACAAAAACGTAAAGCAAAAATAATGCTAAGTAACTGATATAAAAATAAAGCAATGTAAAATCCAAAATATTAAAAAAAGTTTTCAAAGGAGTAAAAATATTTTTTATACTGCCTCATCTTTCTGTTGAGTAGTTACTGACAGGGCAGCATCACATGTTCCCTTTTCGGTTTGTGTTTCACACAGGAAGCTCATTTGTGCTGCACTGCCTCCAGCCTAAACATAATCGCCTATCAAGCAGTTCCTGACTTTAACAAACTAACACAAAGAAAACGTTGGTCTCAGTTATTTACAAAATACTTAAGAAAAAAAAGTAGATACAATTTCTATATAATTACCATAAACATTGCTTAAAAGATACTGCTCAAAAGGGATATGCAATTAAAAAATGGTTGAAGAACCACCATAGAAAGTAAAGAGGGCAAAAAATGAACTGAGGAAAAAAAAACTGCTGGTGGCTGCTTCTGCGGAGTTACATTTCCCTCTAATCAGAACTTGGAATAACATCAGTTTAACAATGTTTTAGTTGCAATTTAGAAAAACAATAGGAGAACCCAGTTGTACTCAAAACCATTTTAACTACTAAGCAAGTGTATAACAGTGCGTATTTCTGATGGAACACATTCACAAACAGTGGTTACAGATAATGCCTATGTTTGGGAAAGATTTTAAAAGGTGCAAACCGCGTGACGTGAAAACAGTTGTTACATCCGTGGTCACTATATTTTAACGCCTCAACGCTATTTATGATTTAGAGGCTGGGGAGACGCCTCCTTCTTTCCCTCTTAGAATTCTGACTGTTGCACCTTTTAATTTTTACCACTTGGATCTTGGAGGTTTTTATTTTAAACATATTTTTCCTCCCACAGAGTTGTTATAATATTCATCATCATAAAGATCTTCTTCTATGTGTGCTGGTACCGGTCAAGACAAAGGCAACTGGCAGCATATTTGAGCAACACCCGCAATGCACAGATAGTCATCGTCGGAGGAAGGGCTTACCTTCATCAGATGTGTGAGAGACAGAATGTAAGTCCAGAACCTGCGTCCTGTTTCCAAAATGCGTCATGTAGCTGTCAGCGTCTAAAGAGGTTTTCTGCTTCCAGCATGTCTTCATTATTGTTGGGTCATGGCTTTGGACAGCTTCAAGGGTTTCTGGGATAAAGATAATCTCTTAAGAGACATTTGGTTCAGCAAGTAAGACGCAGTCAAATAAGGTCACTGTTGGCTGGGTGATGTTTTAACAGACAAGTTGTTCGTGGTCTCACTCAGGAATGCATTTGTTTTTGCTCTCTCTTATTACTTACTTTATACATATAAAGTACAAAGATCTTTGTCAGAGTTCAGTAGATGCATTTGTGCTTTTATATGAGTTTAGTTGAATAAATAGCTGAAATCTAGATGTTTAACTCATGACTTTCAACTGTGTGATAGAGTAACAGTTCAACCGTATTTGTAAGAACTACTTTATTCAATGTTTTTGATAACAAACTAAGAGCCGAGTTCATTTAGACAACTGTATGCTCCACTTTTGACACTGTTTTTCTTTGTCATCCAAAGAATAGAAATACTCAAAGAAAGACATTTGTATTTTTAGCCTTGTTTGGGATATTTGTTCCCCAGGAAATGCCTCATTTGCAGAAGAAAATAAATGAAACTGCTCAATGCCAGTGCTCTTAGGCTCGGGTTTCCCCTGATCATTTATAATATCATGTGTCATATCTGAATGTTTATGAGACATGAAAGAACATGCAGTCTAGTTGCTTCTGTCAGTGTTGTGTCAGACAAGTAATTACATACCAGCTTGTAGAATCAGAATCCCTCTCACCTTGAACCTTAACCTGACACACATTTTGTTGCATATTTTTCACTTTTTTCCAGCTTCTTCACATTCCTTATTCTGTCTGATTATTAACTGATTGTTCCACTTTTCAGTCTTTTTTTTTTATTATTATTATTTACATACTCCTCCTGTTGTTTTTCTGTCCTACTTGCAGCCTTTGCAGTTTCTGGTGGATAATGTTCCATGTTTAGATGATAATGGAATGTGCAGCAGGAAGGTCTTAAGGTCACTCATGACCCAATGGCTGTTTGGGGAAATTACAAAATATCTCAATTTTGAGTCTAAATGAATACGATTAAATTGCTAAATCTTCTCCAACCACATTATTCACTTTTAACTACAAAACTCATAATATTATAAGAGACATCAATGTATTTTTGAATGCTACCTTTCACATAAATTGTTTTTCATATTTCTCTGGTATGCTGCTTATTTGAATCAGTCCTTAGTGGTTAAGTTGTGGCCTAATGAAATTTGATAATTGAGGTCCAGAAGTGATAATGATTTGGCCTGGAAAAAACCTTTCCTAAAGGGGGGGAGAGGTGGTATCATGTAAAATCTGCATTTTTTTAGCCTTATATTGTGTAATATTACTCCATCATCAAAAATATATGGAGTGTTGCTTTGATTCTTTTCTGCATGTTTGAAAAATCCTTGAATCTCCCATGGCAACAATTGGGGGTGGTACCTAAACACTTGGTCTCACCAAGCACCGTCTTTTTCACACAGCTTCTCCTTGAAGCTGCAGTCTTTAGCCGAACTTCTGCCTCACAGAGCACCCTTCCTCTTCAGCTCCTTTAAACTAGCGCCAGCAGCCAAAAGCAAACACCTTGGGAACTGCACATCAGCTGGGCTCATACCAATTAGTTTTCACTCCAACTCTCCTAAGGATGGTTGTAAACTTCATAATGCAAAGCATTGTTGTGATGACGTGCTGAAGGTGGAGTGTTGGAAAGAGCAGAAGTTTCTTAAAGAGACAAAGATGGAATTTAAAGGCATCACATTTCTTTTAAATCATATTTTTTATATACAACATTTTTATAACAGCTGAAAGTAACACAGTTACTTGTTTGTGCTATAAAATGGCAGTATGTGCCTGGAAATGCATAATACCGTCTCTTTAAGAGTTAGAGGTGTAGAAAATCAATGCTATCGTAACTGTTATCTCTAGAGAAGTGTCCATATAAAACCAGAGAAGTTGAAAACTTCATAATGGATGTCCTTTATATGTACATTTATGCACTTCTGCATTTTCAGTGCTTCTGCTTTTTGCTCGTGTGTTTAAATTAACTATGTATTTCCTTCTTCTGTAGCAAGCATCTGTGTGGCCCAGTTGGTACGGCGTTCAGGAAGACCTTTCAGTCGAGGAACCCTCCTCAACAATGCCCCCGACTGCATCCTTCTCCCACCTGGAAATGCCCCCACCATATGAGGTGGTCTCTGGAGGTAACTAACTCGTACATAAGACCTGTAATATGGAATCCATCAGTTTATGTCCTCATGCAATCAGAGTCAGTCAGCGTAAATACTTACGTTTTTTTTTTTTTCCTATCCCCTTCCTCTTATGTGTTTTGCTGCTATCCACTCACATGTTAGATGTCTGTGTTGTACTTTGTATCCAAGTAGCAGCATTGAGGACATAGAGGACTTCTCTAAAAAATACATAATGAATACGTTGCATTTTTCCTTTAATCATTTTATTTTAGCTGTGTTTGTATGTTTCATGTAGTTGTCCTGCTGGAAAGTGACCCTCACCCCAGTCTCAAAGCTATTGTTGCCGCCAACAGGCTTTCTTCTTTGGTTGCTCTGTGTTTATCCAGCTTTAACCACCTTCCTTGTGCTTCCTACTGTGGAAAGCACTGGGGGACAGCATGATGCTGCCACCATGTTTTATGTTGAGGATAATGTTTTCAGAGGGATGTACTATGCTTATTTTCCTCCACTCATGGTGTTTTTTGTTTTTCTATTTCTTTCTTGTAGACCAGAAAGTTTTTTTCTTTCATTAGACAAGAGCACCTTCTGCCAAATTTGTTGTGTTTTCCAACAGTTTCTTTCTGCCACTTTTTCATAAAGGTCAGATTTATAGAGTGCACAAGCTGCTGTCAATAATAACTATCTGAGAAGCTTCCCTGAAGTTACCACAGGTCATTTGACTGATTCTCTGACTTTTCTTGTCCAAGCTGTCAGTTAAGGTGGACAGGCACTTTTTGGTAGGTTTGTAGTTGGACCACACGCTTTGCATTTTCAAATGAGGGACTGCTTTACTCCATGACATGTTTAAAACCCCTGGATATCCTGTTTTCTTTTTTTACTAAAGCGTTGCATCAAACTTCACAAGTTTCTGTCTGGTGTGTTTCTTGGTCATTGTTCACTAGTGCTCCCTGAGATATAACAGTATGCAGACATTTAAGTTAGAAACAGCTAGATTCTGTTTACTAATAAATGGCTTCTGAAGACTATTGACTATTTTGGATTTTATTGAGGGGTTAAATTTTAAAGGTTGATAAAAAGCACTTTACAGTGAAATTCTTAATCATGTATCATTTCTCTTCCACTTAGTTTTGCACTTGGGACTTTGTTTTGCTGAGTTGCACAAAACCCCAATAAAGTACATTGACGTTTGAAGTTACAATGTAACATAATATGCTAAAGTTTAAAGGACATAAACACCTTTGCAAGTGTTTTATAGTTAACTGTTAGATGTTATGCTGCACCATTTGAATTGGTCCCTGCTTTTGCACAAATGTATTCACACCTTATGACTATCGATGGTGGGGAAAGTCCACCTGACTTCATTACTGACTTCTCTGTGGTTTTCTGAACAGTTTCACTCAGGCAGAGGAAGCCTCATGCCTCATAGAGGACGAAATTTACCCTGATACAGTAGTAAGGGACAATAAAAGCTTTGTGTTTTGGCCACACAGTAAATTAGCTATCTGTGTGTATGAAAATGATCCATGAGTATGAATTTAAATAAGTTAGCTACACATTTGTTATCTTACTAGTTCTAGCAAAAAGAAAAATAAAGTAATATATTAATCTATGTTTTAAAAATATTTCTTTTTTTCAGTGTCTGTCAGTGTTGCCAATTTAAAAAAAAATTAACTCATTAACTTTGGCTTTTCTCTGTTCGCTAATATGCTATAAACAATGTCTTCCCTTTGGTGAACTCAAAATGATTATTCCTAATTTGAGATTTATTTATTTTGACCTGAGCTTTCTTCTCCAGTTGTACTGTCTCTGAGCTGAACTTCAGAGCCTCCTCTTTTGTAACTTGCATGCTGTTTCTGAAGTGCTTTTTTAGTCTGATGGCAGGATGTGGTTATAGTGGATGGAAGCGGTGACATCTCAGTAGAAATGTCATTACGTGATGGGAGCTTTTTCATTTCACTCGCTCATGTCATGGTTTTATCAAGCTATTGGGAGTAACAAGATTATCAATTAATTCTTTGTTTGAACTTTATGTTGTCACAACACTGTTCCAGTGAATCAATTGCTGTTTTCAGTCAATTATTTGAGTTATTGTACATTTCTAAAATGCTGACTTTCTTAAAATTCTATTGTACTTAAATAATTTTTATGTTCAAGTATTTTTTTAACTGAATTATAATTTTAAAGTGTCTCATTTACAACCCAGATTCAGTTTAGGTTGGCATTAGTATACATCTAAAAATACCCAAAAGTAAATAGATTTTTTTTTAACCCTGCAATTTGGATTGTAAAAAGGGTTTGGTGTATTTGGAAGAACAAAATAGTTCACACGGACGCATTCAAATCAGATATTGTGATGTTTATTTAACAATTAGATAAATCCCTTAAAGAAAAAAAAATGGCTACAATTTTTACCTAATATACCTTGAAAAAGTATTCAGTGCATTTCAGTGGAATTGTATGTAACAGACTAACATCAAGTACTACATAGTGCAAATAAAAATCTGTGATTTTATTCAGCCCCTTGACTGTGCTACCCCTCTGGCCAAATAAAATGCAGCTTGATTCAGTTTTCACATTCTGAAATTTAATCCTTAACATGTCTGCTATGTTTCTTGGTCTTCATGATGCTGTTTTTTTTTTCTCTGACATTCTCTTACAAACCTTTGAGACCTTCAGAAATCCGCTGGATATATATTCTGATTAAATTACTCGGATTCTTTTTACTTATTAGTAGATTCTGACAACCGTTAGTTGTACTGGATCTTATTTAGGGATATTAGAGGAAAGGGAGTGTTGTAATCTGAAGTTCAAGGGCATTTGTATATTTTTTTCAGGCACTGCATATATGGCTTCTCGATATTTCAGTAGTACATTCTTGGCAAAAAATATTTATAGTTGAGTCATGATTCTGATAACTTGAGGTTGCATTATAAGCCGTGTTGGAAATGTGCTGCTGTTCGAGAACCTTTACTGTACTTTCAGTCTGTTCTTTTTGCTGCAGGTGTTTTCCAACATAACCCTGCTCATGTTTTATTCATTATGTTGTATTTTTTAAGCTTTAATAAAGTACTGAAAAGTGTTTTTAAGGTGTAAGAAAATTATAAAATATTCTTGTTGTAAAATTTCTGGTTGAGGCACAGTGCTTGTCATGAACCCAGGATGGTAGTGAGCAGTAACTCAGCCCCCCAAATCACTGTGCTTCAACATTTATTGACGAAATGCTAAAAACAAGTTAGATTTTAAGTCAGAGAAATGGGTCTCCGAAATGTTGGGGGAAGTGTTTCACTAAATGATGATGATTATCAATATTTTGAGATTTGATGTCAATTCTCAGTAATTGCTTAGCTGAAAGCCAACTCTAAGCAGTTGGGATGCGAGGATGGTTCTGACCTGTAGTCAGTCTGTTGCAACAGAACATGTGACTCATTTCAGCTTAATAATACTTCCTATTATACTGTTTATATTTGTCTCCTGCAGATTGTAGTACTAATAAAGAAGACATCTTCACTATAATTTGCCATTTGTTTACGTGTCATCTGGCCTTAACTGTGAACTGTGTACATTGGTTATGATGTGCAAGTTTTACATGCACGTGTGTTGATAAGAAGGATGTAAGATTAGTTTTTGACCAATACCACAGATGTTGCATTTCTAGACTGGAGATCAGATGAGAGGAGAGGCCATGCTGATGTGTTACTTATTGAAAGCAGTTTATTTAAGAAATGCAGCTATTTATTTTGAATAAATTTAATTAAGTTTCATTTTTATAATATCTCCAAATAAAGAGACATGTATTTCGGCAGTCATTCATAATCAGACTATAGAATTGTTACTTAAAGATAGAAGTAGTTTATAGTTATACGTTAACCAACCAAATGGTAACAATCCCCAAATTGTAACAATTGTATCCATAAAGAGGAAATGTTATGGAATGATTTGGAGAAAATATATCTTAACAATAACTTAAATAGATGCTATTTAAAAAACTAGATCAATTAGATTACTGGGGCTGCATTCCTAACAACAGGGCAGAACTACTAAAATTCACCTAAAACTGAGGCTTTAAAAAATAATATTTTTGGGGGGGTTAAAAAAAAAAACCCATCAGCACTGCTTCTTTAGGTCTTCAAGAAACCTGTTGCCAAAGTGAGCAATATTGATTAGAAAATAACAATATCAAAGACTTGAGAAAGTCTTAGATGGCCTGAGGAATCCTAAAGGTAAATCAGATAAAACTAGTCTGACAAAATCACTCTAAGTTTTGGATACAAATACAAACATTTTAAAATCTAGTGATGTTAAAACTTGAATATATTTGTAAGAAAAGTTTAAAACTGGTTGGCTTTTCTTTCTTTTTTTTTTTTCTTCCTTGCAGAGGATGACCTGAAGCCGCCTCCCTACAGCGAATGCGCTCAGACCGATGAGACCAACTCCCCTCATCTCTCCCACAACACTCCTCTCATTTCCGAGGGTGGAAACTCGGTTTGCATCAGCGAAGCTCCTCCCCCCTACACACTGACTCCGCCTCCAGTAGCCGGCCTCCAGGGCAGTCCTGTAAGCCAGAGCGAGCCTCTGCTGGAAAGCAGGGCCACTTAAACAGCCGCTCATTCAAGTTTGCCTTTCACCCACCCCATGCACTGCCTTCCTACATTCAACCTCAGTGATCGTTGCCTGCCTTACTCTCACCGTGAGAGCAGATGTTTATTTGGGTGGGTGTGTGCCTGTGTATGTGTGTGTGCCTTTGTTGGTTTTTAAACCAATTTGCTTTTCTACTTGTATTAAAAAGTGGTCATCTGATGAGTTTGGCAATAACAGATGATTGCAGTAAGCCTTCGTGCCTCGGTCAGGACCGCACAACCTGTTTTCCAGCAAGGATCAACAACAGAAAGAGGGACTTTTAATCTGTGTTCATTTTTATATGTTTTCCTCTTGCTGTTTGCAATGTCCCACAGAATTAACTTCTTTATTCTTACAGCGTTTTTGGAGAAGTTAGTTCTTGTTCCTGATTTTACAGTTTTTAACTTTGTTCTGTAGTTGTCACAATTATTCAGCACCTGTTTGATATAATAATTCTTGTTTTAGACAATCTAAAACATCTTGAGCCACCAGGGGTACATATGCATAAGAAATAATCAGATGTCTGCTTTGTGTATCATTACTTCACTTGAGGTATCTATAAATGCACTAAATCATTTACATAATTAAGTTGTGGCTTATACTGCTAGATGCTAGTTTACCTAACTGAATGAGATTGAGCACAGAAGGGGAGCAGAACAAGGTGAGGAAACATTTAATGTCAATAGATATATTCTTCCAATTATAGTCATCACTACTGAACATTTGTTTGCTTCTTTATTCCAAAAGATAGAGGCATAAAAGTTCTTATAAAATGAAATTAAATGATGTAAAATCGCTATGCCTGCAGTCATCCAGTAAACTTCTATTTTTTGCCTTAAAAAGATGGTCTCTCAAAATAGTGAGAAATGACTAAACAAAAAAAACATCTGTTGCTTGTAATCTTTCTGGCAACCAACCACAGGCAGGCGGACATTATTCAAGTGTAAATTGCTGGTTTTGGAAAGGTGCTTAGTGTTCTTTTTAGAAGACTATCATAAAGCTAAAATAGTTATATACTCCCAGAAAATAAATTTCAGATATTTGTCCAATAACAGTGTATTTTGTGACCAAGCAGTGGCTCTTCGTAGTAGCACAAAGCAAGAAATTCCACCCAAGCTAGCTCCTAATTGTAGCCTTTGGTGAGCATGAGACACGGTTGGTGAAAGACACAACACTGTGAAGTTTTTCTTCTAAGATTTCTTTACATTGCATGCTGCACTCTGGCATACGTGAAAAATGAAGGTTCACAAAACCTGTGAAAATACACGGTTTCTTTTTTTTTTTTATTTAAGTAAAATATCTCGATTACCTGGCCATGGAGGACCACAGAAGGTGTTCCCTTATTCATCAAAAAATCTTGGCATAACAGTTTAGGAGGCTGGAAGCAGGTTGAAATGGAGGCTGATATCTCCCATGGTAAACCCTAAAAGAAGCATCCAAAACCAGAATAAAAGTTGTGGATAAATCTTCTTCTTTACTTTCTTTCTTGGACCAATGTATACCTAATTTAAAGCTTCCCCTCTTTTTAACTGTACAATTTTCCACCAGAGATTAAATGGGCCTCATATCTTAGCTAATGGCTTCCTGTAATGACATCAACACAATGTTTTGACTATCGAGCTAAATACACATTCCCCACTCTTGCACTGGTTGGCCATCTTATCACTGCTTACCCTTAGATTTTATAATAAATTGAAAGGGCGAATGGATGCTGTATAACTGTATTTAAATTTTTGGGACATGTATGAAATAGGGTGGGTTGTTTTTTGTTTTGTTTTTTTTAAATCTATTCTGTTTTAATGGTTAGTCATTACATTACAATGATAAATGTGCTTGTCCCTTATGCCTTTTACTGGATACATTTGTTTGGTTTTTCAGTCTGACGGATGCAAAAGCAAAGGTACAGATGAATGCATGTTTGAACCTGATATCACTAACCTGTCAGCAGCAGCATAATAAACAGTCCTAACCATTCTGCTACAATCAGTTCTGTCCTGTTATATACTGTATGTCCTGTTAGTTCACTTCATGTTCATTCCCTATGGTGGTTGAAAAATCTATTATTTCAACCAGTTATTTGTGGGTGTGACAGTTAAGGGGAAAAATATTTTTTTGTGCATTGAATTGGGAAATAAATCATCTGTATAAAAAAAATATCCTTTTATGTTGCATATTTTTGAAGTTTAAAGCATCATTATTCATTATTTTTTTTTATCTGTTGCAATCAAAAGAACAAAACAAATTTAGCAGCATACCGATAACCCGAAACAAGACAGACTGCAGCTATTTAAGCCTCTATGTCCTCAAATAAATCAAAGTTTAAATGAATGAAAAATCTCACATTTATTTGTAAAATAATTGCAAAAGTTCTCATAGACTTTAAGCTGTTTCATATTCCGTGACACAAACAAGGCATTTTCTTGGCATTATATGTTGCAGAACAAAAACTGACAGTGCACAATGTGAGCAGTCCTGTGCATTTGCACTTAGCCTGTTTAGTGTATGTTTTGATGAACAACCTTATTCTATATTTGCAGATGGCAGCCTTGTGGGGTATGTCTCCACCAGCTTTGCATCAAAAATTATTGCCCATTCTTCATAGCAAATTAGTTCAAACTCAGTTGGATTGCACAGGCTAGTCCATGAATGCAATTTTTCAAGATTTATAGGCACAGGTTTTAAATTAGATTTAGATATGAATCTTATTTTTTAATGAAAACATTTCCTTTTCCTGTAATTTTACAATAATGCACAGCTCTGTATTGCTCTGTCACATAATTAGGATATTAAAAAAAAAACTGAACACAGTGCGTGAAGCAAACATTTACCTGGGATAAGATATTGAGCGTAGAAGATTGCCAAAAAAGTTCTGTCAGCATGAATCCACATTTGAATGCCAGGGCTACCTGAATCCTGGTGAGTTGTAGACCCTGCCAACACCCAGATGTGAAGCAGCATGTGCCTTGATATTTCAGCAAATCTGTCTAACGTGGTTTTCCCCACAAGCAGATAAAATATGTGCATGCACAAGAGGATAAAATATTATCACTGATGCTCAGACATTTATCATTTTCTGCTTGCGAGTCGAAGAGTCTGATTCTGTTCTACTGTGCTCGACATACATGAGCTGGCTGAGCAGCATTTAAACGATTGTTTCACCAAAAGAGGAGAGAACGGCGTTCTGCTTTTTATTTCTTTTTATTTCTTCATAAGATCAATCATAATGCATTGTAAATACAATAATAACATTCTTCTTGCAGTAGTGTATGCGTGTGTTAAAGCCAAGTTAGCTGAATAAAAGGCTTCAGCTTTGTAACAATGAGCTGGCTTGGCAAGGAATGACAGACATTGTTAAAGATTAAAACTGGCATACTGTGAAGAGAAAGGTGCATCTATAAGGGCTTCCATAGTACAGTGCAGTGAAAAGTACCTGGCCACACACAGATTTGTTCAGTGAGTGATATACTTGCGTGTGTGCTTCAAATCATTGTTCAATTACATGTATGCTTAAGCTTGAGATCACAAACTGATGGCTGAACCTCCATAAAGCTACAGAATGTAACTTTTCTAAAAAGAAATATGTTTTTTGCATATTTGTTAAAATGATCATCATATATTATGCTTTGTGTAACACCAGACGACCTGTGAAAAAATCTAACTCCTCTGCCTTCTCCTTATGGGTCTGCCGTCTTCTGCACAAATACACTGCTCAGTCAGAAACAACTAATCAGAGCTAGGAGGGTGTTCTTAATGCTGTCAATCACTCATTGGTACTAACTCCCCCTTTCTGCCGTGGTACAGCTTCTTCCCTATGTCAGAACCTGCCATCAGAGCTCAGGCTGGTTAGCATGACCACCGATGACAGCGGATAATGGTAAGTTGTATTTGCACATTTAGGAGTGCTTACACAGGTGTGATTAACAGCGCTAAGACACTGGTTGTTTTAGCGCTCAGAAGAAATGAGCGGTGCATTTCTTCTGATAGCAATGGGAGAAGATGAATAAGCTCAGTCTTTTCACAGATTACCTGTTTCGTGTCACAACATGACAGTTTTAACATGTATTAAAAAAAATGTAAAACGTACATACTGCAACTTTAAAGGTTTTCTGTTGGAAATAGCAAAATTCATGGTTCCATTGACAGTGGCTTATTATCTCACTGCCAACACAATGTTTGACTGTTAGATTTTGTTTTTCTGAAAAATATTTTTTGAAATCTCATGAAATTTATGCTGCGTTAGTCTGCTTTCTGTTCTTTTTCTTATCTGCAGAGGTGCTTTTTGTTTACTTGTTTTAAATAAATTAAGTGAACTCAGTAAAAAAAAAAAAAAGCATCATCCAGAGGGCAGGGTTTGATTTAGGTATAATAGCTTGGCTTTTAAATTTGCTCATGTTTCATAAAATGTAATGCTGGACCCAAAGAATCAATGAATATGACTGACTTGGTGCGTTAATTTTTTAAAGGAGAAATAAGGATGTTACCCTTAATTAGCCACCAGAGAGCAGTGTTGCCCAATTTATGATTTGGCCTTATGTGACTCGGCAAGACTCACCTGTTGCTGGGCATCAAAGCAGCAGTGAAGCTGGTTGAAATTACCTCAGCACCAAGGTGTGCTTTATCGCACATCAAGGGACATACATTGACAATAACGTTCCTTCTAAAGATTTATACATTTCAATAGGGATAAAGGATTGATTAAAAGCACTTGTTGGCCCATTTTATGGCGTGAATGCTAAGGGATTTTATGTTTTTTTGTTTCTGCATTTCAAAGGTGCTAGCAGATAAGTTAAGCAATCTTGTTTCAAGACGTGATTGTGCTCTAAACATTTACCTGCTAGATGAAAAAAAATTGTCTATGAGCAGGTTTGATACATTAAATTTAGTTTAAAGTGGCACAATATGTTTCTTTCTCAACACTTACATACTGTGTTGTAAGTGTCGTCACAAGTTATATGGTTTATACAAGGCTGAACTGCTGAAAAGATTGAACTGTTTCACTGTTTCAGACATATACTGCTAGGCTTGCTGGCTAACAGAAAGCTTAACATTTTTCAGAAAAAGACAACAATCTATCGTGGATGTATCTGTAATATTTTGGTACTTTCTGAACTAAAGAGCTTCAAAATGTAAACAGCGAAAAACAATATTTCCAAATACCTTTGCTGAACCCCTTGCAAGGATATTGAGGTCTGGAAGGCCATCTGTAAAAATGAAACGATGACTCTGTTACCCTCAGACATCTGGGAAAGATGAATTTCGCTAACTGAATGCACAATTATGTGCAGTGCCTATTAACCGACAGGCATTTTGAAGGTGCAAAGTCTGGAATTGACATGAAAAAAAAACAAAAACAACAACAACACACCTTTTGAACTCTACAAGAAAATACATTTTTGTTCGGAAAAGGATGTCATAGATCAAACTTTTTCTGTCCATCTCTAAGTTAAGACAGTTGCACAGTTTTTGTGTTTTTCTTGCTTGATTAATTTTCCTTATACTCCCCCTGAGTAACAACGTTTTATCATAGCAATTTACTTCTACAATATTTTTGTAAATGATCTTTATCAAGTCATTGTATCAAGTCATTTAACTGATTAACGATGGCCTCAATTTTCAGTCTGCACACCTTCGATTATACAATATTTGTTGTAATGCTGTGGTAAGTCTACTAAAAGAAGTATTTATTCATATCATTTAAGTCAGGGGCAAATTTTTACTAAAGAATTGCAAATAATTTGTATAATTCTTCCACATTATGTGTGTAATGACATATGACTATTCAGTCAGATTTTTTTTTTTTTTCCCTGTGGAAAAATTCTGATCCTTTTGTTGGCATCAACAAAGGCAATGCATTGCAATCGATTGCAATGCATTGGCCTGACTCAACGGTTTTACGTGTGACGATAAAATTAAAATCATGTGTTGTGGGGGTGGTTGTTGAGGATTCAAACCAGAAAGAGTTGGCGGGAGGCAGCTGGTGATAAATAACATAACATTAATTTGACAGAATTCAAAACACTCCTAGTGCAAAACAAGAAGTCACAAACCAAACTAAACTAACACTGAGGTAAAACCAGCAAAACAGCAAATAAGGAAATTTTAGTTTAAAATGTCTACTAAGGGAGCAATCAACTATATTCGGAGAAGGTGTGATGACCAGATGTGAGAGGAATCAGCGGGAAAAAAAAGAAGATCAAAAATGTGTTTTCACAAACACAAACCATCAAAATGCAAAACTACACAAGAAATGACGAGAAAGCCCATGTTGAAATTTTGTGAAACTGCCTATACGTACTACACCTTAAAACACAGGATATAGAGTTTAAAATAGGTAGTGAGACATGTCTTAAAATGATATCACTATCAACAGGCTTAAAAAGAAGAACATCTAAATAAAATACATTTGTTTTCAAAAGTTATTGTAGTTCCAACTTGATAATTACTGTGTTCGTACTCTGTATCAGCAAGAACCTACATCACTTGTAGTCATAAACTGGTATCAGAACACCAATGGCCAAAGTTTTATCAAATCTTACTTACTGCTTAGGTTTCAAAGAGGGACAGCTACAAAACACTGAACGACCTACACACTATGTTACTGACAGGGTTGACTTTATTAACCACAAGCAAAGACTGGCTGAAACTCTGTCAAATCTCAGGAAGAGTGAGCTCAAATGCACACAATATTCAGCAGTTAAATGACTGAAAATCCCAAATCATTAAGTGCTTCTAATGGCCTAAAAAAGATTAGCTCTTAGCTTGGTAGAAATGTTGTGACAGAATCTTGAGAGAGCTGTGCACGAATGTGAATCTGCAAACCGTAATGAACTGCAGCCACACCGTATAAAAGAGTGATCCAAAATTCCTCCTGAATGACGAGAGAGGAGTTCAAAAGAACTGAAAATTATTTTGAGCAACTTAAGCTAAAGCAGATTTAAAAATGGAGAACATCACTTCAAAGTGAAAAACATAATTTGATATTCCTCTGAGGTTGTTTTGTCACTTTTAACAGATAAAGGTACAAACAGTTTTTACTAGCATGCCCAGTTGTGAACTCTTATCTTTATTTGTACCTTAATCTTCTGCTATTATTCACATAGCCTGTTTTAATGTAAGCTTTGATATTGTCAGGTACTCAGAGGTTCTTTAAGTAATCCAAATGTCCCATAAGAGCACACCATGTTACATAGAGAAAAAAATGACATAATTTGAATTTTTTTTATTCATTGAATGAGCTGTTTCATCACTCCAAACTATAATAGAGCCATCCACATCTTTTCATCTTCATCAAATGTCTAAAGCGCGATAAGCAGGTTGATCATTTCTCCTTGGAGTGCCGATCTAGATATAATCTTGAGGACGGGGGCATGCCACCTCCTGCATCTGTGATGGCAGGGTGAGTGTGGATGTCTGAATGTCTGGAAGAAAAATGAGCATCGGCTGCAGACATGCATGTGTCCAGACATAATGATAAGGCGGTCAAGACCGGACTCATGTTTAACATTAAATGTTTGATGCATCAGATGAAAAATTTCCTTTTGATTGTTCTTTCTTACTCCTGTACAGTGGGAGAAACTGTTGGCATTCATTTCGTGAATAGACTTAAATTTCTAAGTATTCAAACATGGAAGTAAATAATTGAAATAAAGTCATCATGTGAAGTATGCGATGCCCTAACAAATCAGAACGTTGAACTTAGTGACCTTAAGACATGCTTTGTAATTGGTCACTACATATGCACATGTCTCAGAATACATTTCAGTTCTCCCTTTTTCAGTTTGTCTTGAGGATTGAAGTATGAAGGCAGGTTTGGTCACTTACTGAATGTAAAGTGCTTATTTTAGCCTTTCCTTTGTTGCCTATTGCCATATCTTGAATTATTGTCATGATGTATTGTGGGTATATTAAAAAGCACCAACAAAGCTTAACACTTCCACCTCTGAGCTTGACTATTTTGACTGTGATCCTAGCATCCATGGTAGGCCTACGTACATAGTTTGCTAGCTAGGTTTATTGCTAACAATTTTTACCTGATGTGCTAGTAGACGTTTGCTAGCAAATACACAATACCTGCTGCAGTCTATATTCCTTAATTTTAGTATGATCAATAATGTATTCTCTATCAGCAGCATCATGCCAGTGCTATATTTTTTTATTGACATTCACATTTTCTAATAAAAGTCTCGACTGTAATAAAGATAAGTTACAAATCGCTGAAGGGCTTTGTGTCTAACGCTGATGCCTTTTGGTCCTATCTCAGCAATAAACCCAGTTGGTACAATTTGTATGCACCACTTTTTTCAGAGTTGTTTCTTGTTATACTCTGTTGCTTCGAATGTATATCAATGTCTATGGATGTTTGTTTTCATTTTAAGAAAAAATGTCAGCCATTTCAGTAATTTTGTAACGTATGCACATCAGGATTTGAGGTTTTCTCCAGCAATAGACTGAACAGAAAGTCTTTCTTATTCCAGTGGCACTATCAAACCCCGGATTAAATCTTGATCTGGAAACATATTAAGCACTCTTATATGTGAAGAAATCTGACATATGTCAAGATTTCTGTTTTCCAACAGAAAAACGACACCAACAAAGCTTAACACATCTACCTCTGACTGGACCTTTTAACGACAGACTTCTAAGTAAGTTAGAGTTAACATCAAAGCAAAGTCTTACAGAACAAGAAGAAGATCTGTCTTGAACAAAAAAACTGTGAAAATAACAGCAAAAATATATATATTTTTAATGATGGTCCTCTAAGCTGCCGGTCTTCACCCTGATGTTCTGTTTTCCAGGCACTTCCTGGGCCTGATTGCTCACATGCTGTTCTAGGCAAGATACAAGCCTCCCTGTAAAGAAGGATGCCTCCTGCTTGGTGCCAAAAGAACTGTTGTTTCCGTTTATCAGCTTACTGTGAATTTACATTTTAATTGGATTCTGATGTTTGAGCCAAACTGTGCTGAGTTCCTTCCTCATAAAAAAAATAAAAAAGCGCATGGGCTTGAAGTGGGAGTCCGCAGAAGATGACAGGCAGTCAGAGCCGTTCACACCGTCTTTGGGGAACTCAACTTAGTGTGCCAAAATCACTATATTTGTAATCCACAGGAATATCCTTGGACTGTGCGTGTGAAGGAATGCTTCAAAACTATTTTTTTTTTACGTTTATCGCTACATACAGGCCTGTATGTAGTTGAAACTTGTCAAGCTCTTTTTATGCTTTTATAAAATAGCAGGCATATATTCCAATTGTGAACCTCCAGAGTTGTGTCTGAAGGCTTTCTGTGCTTATAGATCACACACTTATCATTAGTCAAACACACTAATTAGTACAGACATGTACTAGCTTTCTTTGATGAGGCATATTGTCTAGCTAAATCTGTCTGAAAAGATGAGATAAAGCAACATGACTCCTCAGCAAGTCTGCATTTGGTCAGCCAAATGCTGGTGTGAGACATATACCTTGCAAATGATTTTGGAAAATAGACCGATCCTAATAAACATCAAATAAATTATACAACGAATATTGAAATATTGCAGAGGCTGGAATTTATCACTGCACACAGTTGTTGCAGAACAAAGCAGAAACAGCAGAGAATAATATTAAATAAATAGACAGCATACAGACATATATTTTTTGAGTATTTTATCATAATTGTTGTAGGAAAAATTTGCAAAAAATTTTTTCTCTTCTTGATCCCTTCTGAAAAACCTTTATTTTAAAGGTTTTATTGCTAAACCACAAGTCAGTTTCTGCTGTGTTTTACCTGATTTATAGTTTTTGACCATGTGAACACTGAGGTAGTTCTACTCCTTCATCACCTCCACTTTCTCACCCATGAAGGAAATACTGCTGTCAATCAGTAACCCTTAGTAACCAATGTGGTCTGAATAGTTTTACATATAATTTATCTTGATAATCATTGAAACAAATCAAGAAAACATGCTTCTGACTTCTGAAAGTAGCAGCTTTTCTCCCTTAAATACACAGGGCTGAGATTTCTGTTGTTTGTGCCTTTTGCCACGCTTACATATTTCAGATCATCAAACAACCTACATTTTTGGACACCTGAGTTCAATTTCACAAGCCCAACCTGGCATTTCTATTGCAACAGATGTCCAATCAAAAAATCCACCAAAAACAGAATCTCTCCAACAACATGAACTAGGCTGAAACATCTCAAAAACAACAAATCATGTTGCAATCTAAATAAATTGAAGTATATGACTCTTTCACATCGAGCCAGATTGGTTTGGATAGCTTTTTCTCCTCAAGAAATGAAGCTATCATTTGAAAACAGTTTTTATTTGTATTTGGTCAGGGTATCTGGGTCTGAAAATAACATTTGTTTGATGACCTGAAACAGTTAAGCGTGATAAAAATAAAAATAAAATATAAGGGGGCAAATTTCTGCTACAAATATTGCTTTACGGTACTATAAATAAATCTAAGGAATGTATTTTGGACAAAACACAGCACCTCAACAACAAGAGGACTGAAGCATTCAGGACCAGGTCTGACTTGAATATAAATATCCTAACTAAATTCTACGGCTGCATCATCCAGTGATCCTGAGTCACTTTAGGGCAGCAGATTTAGCACCAACAAAAACCATAAACATCTGACAAAAATCTTTGAATCTTTGACCTCTAACCTTCTTAAAATTTACTTTCTGAATAAAACTGGGCTGCATTGGCAGGGATGATCTCAATAACACCAATAGTCATCTGGTGATCAGACGGTTATGAGTTTGATTGAGCGGTTGATTAGAAAAGCATTATCTAAGCTCAGCTCATTGTAATATTTGAATGCGCCGTGGCACTGTAACAACAACTGAACATGTTTCAAATCTTTTAAAACCTGGGACTTTTAAGAAGTTTGAAATGAGCTATTTTACAGCTCACCGTCGCATCCTGGTAATGCACTGGTGTAAACATGTGGTTCTTTCAGTTCAATAAAACCCCATTTTATGTTTCCAATTTACTTACTACTGCCTCTCGCCACTGCACACCTCAGTGGAGAGAAGCTTCTAAAGATACCTCATTGATTTGTAGAGAGAGGTAATCAGCAGTTTTATTTATTTATTTATTTTTTTCAATTTTTCACTGGGAAATTATGACACCTGAGTACAAATTAAACGGACTATGACAAACGAACTTGCAACTGGGAAGTAAATTTCAAGGTGAGATCAAATAAATTATTTCAGTGCACAACTGCCTTCCCGGGGTGAGTAGTAGAGACTATTAGAAAGAAATTAAAATGTTAATCATGTTTGTTTGAGCAACACTCTGTTCTTAAAAAAACTGACACGTTTCATTTCAATACTGTACTGTTCTCTCTTATCTGGGAGAATCAAGAGCATAAATTCAGCATCAAGTACAACCAATTTCTAGAAGTCCTCTGGACAGTAATTGCTTCAAGGGTCACCTTCCTGTGAATCTGCTTCAGCCGGAATCGATAGATGCTTCTTTTTCTCTCTTCTTTAGTTTGTGCAAATACAAATGGGAATGAAGTTGTGGTAATAGACACTAGCTGTGGCATTAAGCAGATCAGGCTTTTGCTGTGACACTTCAAAACATTATATATTTGCAAAAGAAATGTAGATAAGAATTAATTAGCTGATAATGGCACTCCATTCAGTGAATATGAAAGCCAGCGGAAAGAACTGAAAGACCAGGAATGTTGAAAAACGGTTATTCTGGACTGAAAAGAAGAGAAGCTAATTTTATTCCGTCTGATTACGTTTCACACTAGGATGGCATGAGTGCTGAGTAATCCTCATCACAGCTTCCAACAGCAATAAGCTGAAGCAAGGAGTGTGGATTTCATCATGTTTGTTTCAATGTGGATCTCGCTGCAGGCTTTTTAGGCAAAACACAACACCTGTCATATCAGAGCCTTTCATCGCCTGTTGATAGCCACTTTTATTTACTCCTGCTCTCCCTCCAAACTCTAGCTGGAGACAGACAACGGAGCAAATCTGTGGCAACGCTGCCATGAAAACCAAAATTGTTTTTGGAAAAGTAAACTTAACAAGTCGTGGAAAAACACACCAATCTACCTTCCTGTTTGCAAAGTCTTTGATCAGCTTTTTTCCAGCTGGCCAAGCTAGAGCCTTTTATCAGTGCTATCCTTGTCTCTCACGAAGGAGAAACAAAGCGCTCTATTCCATTACACTGTAAATCCAATCTCATGCTTCACGCTTTGCACAAGCGAAACAGAAAGGAGGGAGTGAATGAGATGGCATGGAGAAATGTTGACACAAATCCTACAATCCCCGAGGCGACATTCGGCGGTCATTAGGGTGCAGTTCGAGTATTCTGAACAATTAAGCAATCAATTTAGGAGTTTATGGTGTTCCATGTAGCTATTATGGTAGTGCATGTATTGTTGAAGTGAGAAATGTGTACTTGGCTCGACAAAGCAGGCATCAGAAATGAGTGGCTTCTACAATTTTTTGCTTGGTTGTTCCAGTCACATTTTTAAACTCTTGGCTTTGTATTATTATTATTATTATTATTATTATTATTATTATTATTATTATTATTATTATTATTATTATTATTATTATTATTA
>CAEFZY010054208.1:0-25965 GCA_903066815.1 Brachyrhaphis roseni | reverse complement strand
GTTTGGAAAGAAAAGCTAAGGTATATTACTAAAACTTTAAAAACTCTTTCTGTGTACCGTCTGTATGTAGGCACATGCGGCTTATAGACAGGTGCGGCATACGTATGTACAAATGGTCTTTCTTTACAAATGTGCTGGGCGCGGTTTATAATCAGGTGCGCTCTATAGTCCGAAAAAAAATACTGTGTGTGTGTGTGTGTGTGTATATATATATATTTTTATTTAATCTAAAAAAGATTTATCACAATGTTACATGAAAGTTGTTTCCTAATTTAAATCACTTCTTTGTATACATATTGAATGTTAAAATGTTCAGCACTAGCTTTAAGGGACTGAACGTAATTTGGACCAATGGTCCAAAATTAATGTTATAAGTTAGAAAAAAAACAGAAGGTAGATAAGTACCCAAAATAAAAAAGTAATATTCCTTATCACTTTGTAAAAAAGAATGAACTAATATGATTGTCAAGCAGCTCACTACGAAACAAGACGTTTAGCCCGCTGAGTTTATAAATGATCTTCACATGTAGAGAAAAGCAAGGTGGATCCCTGCTGGTGAATTATGCAACCTTGGCTCTGCTCTGGGTGGATCTCGGACTGACGGACTGGTGACCGGCGCAGCGACCAGTCAGCACAATCTGTTCACCCCTGACGTGAAAGAGCTGGGAGTTTCCTTCCCTTGATGCGCCCATCATTGATAAATAATGAGGGAATAATAAACAGTCAACCACCTGTCGGACCCGCAGCACAATGCAGCGGCCCATTGAGAGCCTCTCATGCATGGATAACATATTTACTCAATCCCCTTTCACTTCGGGGAGCAGAAAGGGAGGCAAAACAATGGTTAAGTTCATCTGTTTGGTAAAAAAAGTGTTGGGAAAACACGAAAAATAAAATTAAAACGGGCCAATATTTAGTGACGTAAATGTTTATAGGAATTCTTGACGCTTTCTATGTATTTATAATTAACAGAGTTGAGTTCGGTGGCAATTATGTTTACTTGAGTAACTTTTAAAAAACAAATACTTTTAGTTTTTCGTAGTACTCTGTACCTTTTTGCTCTTTTCTATATTCTCTAACTTCACTGAATGAAAAACAAAATGTTTTAACCATGAATTCACCAGACACAGACACACACCTGCAGTTTTTGTTAAAGTTTTACAAGTTTTTCTATTGAGAGAAACTGATTTGGAGAAAAATATTTTTGCCTAACTTTTTATTTTTTTGTTACTTATTGACATTAATTGTCCATAAATCACCCAAAATATTTTGGTCCATCTGATTGTGTAATTTTTAACTATTAAATGATTGATAGTTTGATCAGTTACTCAGTAGACTTTGTATCAAATACTTTTTTTACTCTTACATGAGTAATTTCTTAGACTTTTACTTGAATACAATTTTTTGGGCTCACCTGATTATTCATGCCATTTGTCCCGCAAAATGACGCGGAACACCAATAATAATAAACAGATAAATCACGCGACATATTTCACTTTCTAACATGACTGTGAATGTATTTCAGATCATATTGGTGAAAAGTGCAAAAAATAAAACAAATATTGAGATGCGCATCAGATGGCAACTTAATATCAGTTGGATGATAAAGAGACTTAAACGCATGATAACCATTTAAAGGTGATAAGCGTTGAAGGGAGGGGTGGTTGTTGTTACTGTTGGAGGTTTTATTCCAAAGATGTGCTTTTAATGGCCTTAATTCATCCGCAGCCAGCTGTTTTTTACTCGGCCTGGTGAAGAAGCGGGGGACGTGGCAAGCTTGCAAAGCTCGTAGAAATTAGTCTCGGTCAGGCGGAGCAGCCCCTGCTTCCTGGTAACCATCTGCTTACCGCGCACAAAAGACGGATTTCGGCCTGCCAAGTAAAGGAATACGGGCTCATAAAAAACCTTTGAAGGCCTCGTTACTCATTGAAGATGTAGCTGCGCTGCGCCACTTGCGCGCTACGTGCGTATTGCGCGCATAAATAAAAAAGAAATGGGCGCACCTCTGATAAGCGTTGACTCTGAGGGCTCATTTCACGGAGGCGTTCCCTTTTAATTATCGGTCAGTTACATATTATGTTGATGTATTGTTATTTAAACTAAAGTGATGCGTTTGCGGCAATCGGAAAACAACTGAATATTTATTTGCTTATTCATTGAATTTATTCACATAAAAATAAACATGTGATAAGAGGGCAAATTTATTAAAACAGTTATGGCCAAAGAAAATAATAGAAAAAATATTTCAACAAACAAAAAAAAAATCTTTTTAAAGTGCATACATTTTTTTTTTTGGACCCAAAAATTTTTTAGGGTCAAAATTACGTTTTTTGGCACAAAAAAAATCGAGATTTATTTGCTTATTCATTGAATTTATTCACATAAAAATAAATATTGAGTTTGTTTTTTTTAAAACCATAAGAGCACAAACTTATTAAAAACAGGTAGGGCCAAAAATAATAATTAGAAAAAAATATTTCAACGAGCAACAAAAAAAAATAATTGCAGAATGTTTTGGGACAAAATTTCTTTTAGAGTCATGATCACTTTTTAAGCTAGAAAAATGACATAAAAGATTATTTTAGGAATATTCAGTTAGTTAATATTTAGTTTACTTAAACTTTAACGAGTTCTTTTTATAGCTTCTTTTTGAGAAAAGCTGACGGAACACGACTGACCGGCTTTAATAGGAGTTGGATATGGGGGTCTCAGTGTGCGCTCATATGAATGCGTTTTAAATCAAATCACAGATGCGTTTTTATTCAGTTGGTTAAAATAGCAGAACAAAACCGTCTTTAGAAATAAATCTCTTTTCTTTCTGTTTTTTTAATACTACTGTGCTTCTTTCTCTCTCGTGGGGCGCCTCCTCCGCAGCTGAGGGTGACAGTTCGTTCATGGTTAACAGGATCATGAGTCCACGGTCCGGCCCGCACACTTCTCCGTGCGCGCTGCGGAGCCGCGGCCGCGCGAAATGAGTGATATTTAACACATCGGTTAAAGCGTTTTGATAGCAGAAATCCGTTTAAGACATTATTCCATGACGAGAGGCAGATTGAGTGTTGAGAATCCCATGAAACCCTAAAGCTGATTTACATGAGAGATGTTGCCAGGAACGGGGGCGCGTGGGTTTATTTGGTTATTCTGCGCACTGCAAAAACACTAAACCTTTCTACTGAACTAACTTAAAAGAAACGTTTCAACAAGAAACTGGAGCTTTGTTTAATATTGATTTTAAAAGTAGATTAATGTGAAATGTCTTGGTATAAGTAAGTAATTAAAATAAGCGCCAATATCCTTCTGAAAAGTTACTTGTGAGTTAGTTTTGTTTTAATTTAACAGTACTCAGATATTTGCACTAAATTTTATGTTTTTGCAGTGTTTCCTCAGACTCACTCTGTTTTTGTCTGATTTTAATGAACAATTAACTCCAGCGTATAAGGTCAAACTCTGGTATTTATTGTTAGATTATGCTTATATGTAATGCACTGCAAAAACACAAAATAAGTCATTTGGGATATTCCAGTGCAAATATCTTAGAATACTTAAAATAAGACAAAACTAACTTAAAAGTAACTTTTCAGCAAGTTATAGGAGCTTGTTTTGAGTCAATAATTAGTTGATATTGATGAAAAAATACTAGTTTCATCATCGGATCATTTCAATTATAATAAGACATTTTTCCCATGTTACAAGTGAAATAATCTTCCATTGCAACTGGAACCTTTTCATCAATATAGAAATGATTCACTTAAACAATCTGCTGTAACTGAAAAGTTACATTTAAGTTTGATTCCCAGTGTATTAACATATTTGCACTATAACAATACTTGGTAAAATGTTCTGTTTTTCCAGTGTAGCCATTTTATTTGAAAGTTATTCATGTTTAAAACATGCAAAGTAAATGATAATTCACCCTCTTGTTTTATACATTACTTCGTTCGCCTTTGCCAAACGAAACAAACTAAAAGGAAAGTGGCCAACATGGAGAATTGATGACTGCCCCTCCTTTGTGCGCTTTACTTTCTCCATCGCTTGATTATGAAGACTAACGCAATCATAAATTGCGCGCTGTGGCCAATCAGCGGCCATGAAAGCGACCCATGTGGAGAAGTTTGTTGCGCTCCATTGTTGGGGCTCTCCGCTCCCAGAGGAGGGCTGAGGGGGGCAGCCAGCTATAAAACTCCTCTCCCTAGAGTGACGAAGCCAGAACAGTTCGCAGGACTGATTCACGGAATATTTCTGATTCCAAACTGAAACTTTTTTATTTTTCAACCCTAACGCCGGGATTATGATGATCCCAAGTGTCCTAGCGCCTCCCGCTCTTTACCCGGGGCTGTACCGACCTGCCGCGGCGCTGCCGTCCGCCTTCCCGGCTCACTCCAGCTTCTTGGTAGAGGACCTGCTGCGGATAAGTCGACCCACCGCCTTCATAAACCGAACAGTCCCGCCGGTCGGCGTCTCCATGCCCGCCGCGTCCTATAACGGAGCCTCCGCGGTGACGCGCGACTCCTGCTCGCCCAAAACCCCAAAGGATCCAAGTTTCCTCAAGTTTGGAGTGAGCGCGATCCTGGCTCCGTCACCAAAGACAGGTGAGTAGAAAGAGAGCGCACAAATTTGAACAGGAGGCTCTTTTATTTGACAGAAATAATTTCCTAACACGTCGCGTTTCCTCAGCAGCATCCTCACCTCCAGCAATCCACAGTCTCCACTCCAAGACCTTCCCAGTCCCCTGCTTTGAGGGAACCTTCCACCCCATATTTAGGACGCCATATTTACCAGGTAGGCATGCGTTTACAGACCATATAATCGCGCAAGTTGGAGTTACGAAAATAAAATGGCGTAAAGAAAATACGCCAATTTGGAAAACTTGATTAAAAAAAAGACATTTTTGCGCATAATGTGGGTTTTTGGCAAATAGGATGAATTAGGGCCATTGTAGATAGAAAAAATGAGTAACATCCGACACAAAACTCCACATTTTGACAGATATTTTCTAGAGAAAAAGTGGACATTTCTGAGTTTCAAAAGTCAGACATTTTCCACTTTTGAAACTCAGAAAATTCTCAAAAAATGCTTTTACTTTTTAAATTTGCAACTTTCTGAGCTCTGCAATATTATTGTTTTTTTATTTGAATTTCTGAGATTAATCTCAAGACGAGTTTTTTTCTCTCTCGCATATTTTCGACTTTTGGAGATAAAAAAAAAACTGACATGTTTTTCTAGAAAACATCTGAGATTAATCTCAAAATTTCTGAACTTTTACTCTCAAATTTGGAGCTGAGAAATGTCCACTTTTTGTGGAAAATTTCAGAGATTAATCTCAAAATGTCATGTTTTTTTCTCCTCAAATTTTCCAATTTTAAACTCAGAAACTTTAAATTTTTTTCTACAAAATTTATGAGATTAATCTAAAAATTTCTGAGTGTCTGGTGGAAATTAACTTATTTTTTCTATCTAAAATGGCTCTATTATGCCGATGTAAAATGTATTTCACAACGCTGCCATGGAAACACTTTCTTCCACATCACACAAAAACCGGACGTTACTACTGACGGAAACAACGGAGAAGACAGGAAGTAGAAGGATGATGTTTATAATGACTTATAGAGTGAAAAAACTTTTTCAGGTGTGATTTTAACGCAATTGTGTTTTTATGAATGGGGAATATCTAGAAAGTTTTGCAAACATTGGTAATGGAAACACGGTGCTAATTGCATTGAAACCTGAACCCTTGTCACCCCTGTCATATATTTTAACAAAAATGTGAGAAGAAAAGGAGGTAAATAGCCAGAAAAGAAGAAATCACTGTCTCATTAATGGGACCGCCGGCTCTGAACCCTGTCAGGGAATACCCTCCCACCACCTAATTAACCAATTATCCCAAATCGTCACGCTCTAAATTTGAGGCGGGGTGGCGGGTTCTGGTCCCCCTGCTTCCCATTGGGGGCGTTCTTGGCATTTCTCCGGGCCTGCGATTTCCCACAGCGGCCCGGTGGCAACAAAGCCCGGCTGCACCGTGACCAATTCGGTCAGCTCCCACCGGTCGAACCACCCACACACCCCGGAGAGTGACTTTTACCAGGCGGGCCAACCAGTCATGCACTAATTTCCCTATTAGGCGCTATTGAGCGTCTTCAATATTCTCACAAGACCACATAGAGGGTTGTTGTTCCTGACGCTACCGCGTCAGTAAAGCAAATTTCACCCAAAAAATCGTCCAACTCCGCAGCTCCTCCCTGACATAGTGCGCCCTAAACGTTCCTGTATTCTCTATCCGGGCCAGCGGACGAGTTGAGATAAAGAATAATCCCTTAGAAAAGTCTATAAAGTCGCTTTCATTCAGACTAATCATAATGGAAACGGAGTCTTTTCATGGGCTCAGCTCGGTGCCTCAACAAAACAACTCCAGCGTCCTGAAAAGCTTTTCGTGTTCATTTAATGAAAATGATTTGAGGACAAGAAGAAGAAGAAAAAACGCACCATTTCTCGTTCCTCTGCTCTCCTCACTTCCCTCACTTCCCCCCGCCGGGCATCAGTATTCTGGTATGCAGTTGTGTTTAGTTTGAAAGTGTAAATCTCCTTTTGTTGCGATAATATATGGCCTTCGCCGCCTGTCCACAGTCTTTTCTGCGTTAGTTCATTACTACACAATTACCGTTCACGGTTTATTAACTCCTCTATCCGCCCTCGCAGGGCTCCTTTAAGGGTGCGCTGCCTCTTTAACATACCAATGCGCTCGAGGACCGACCAATGTGCTAATTAGTCACCTCGTGCCATTTCACTCAAAACGGAGGCCCAAAAAAAAATCCCTGAAAACTGAGGCGTCGTTTTGATTCATATGTGGACAAACATTTCAAAAGTCCAAGCGTTTAAATGTTTATTTACATAATAAAGCAGTTATGAATAATTCAATGCAAACATTACATATTTTATTCATTATATGTAAATAGCTCATGATGTTTAATTTGTTTAATTCATTTGGTTTAGTTGTCAGCTGTTGGGGTCTATTTTATGACTCAGACTTTACATTTTTTTATGATTTAGTGGAGCATAAATTATAAAATTACTTAAATGAAAGTATGTACAAATATTCAATGGATTGTGGCATTTTTGAGTGAAATCTGGCATTTGCCTATGTGCCTCTATGGAAGAAGATTAGTGCCTACTAAAAAAACAAAAGAAAGAATTTGGACGTTTTTTCTCTGAATGCAGACTTTAAACTTAAATTCTGACTTATTTTTCTCTGAAATCTGACTTTTCTTCCCCTCAGAAGTCGGACATTTTTCTTTTCTAGAATTCTGACGTTTTTCTCAGAATTGTAATTTTTTTCTCAGAATTCTGATTCCCCCCATCCCCCCCAAACTTTTGACTTTTTTCTCATAATTATGAGGGGAAAAAATGTTTAAAAATATTTAAGTGGCCCTAATCTTCTCATTCTCCTAAATCTGCAAACACTTTTCTTTAGAAAACGAAGGCTATCAATAAACTCTGGTGTTGGGTAATTTCTGTCACTCATTTGTTTATGCATTTCGGTGAATAATGTCCAACCAAAGATTCAGTGATTGGTGCTCATACATACATTCAGATTTTAGATGCAAGCATAAGAAATAAATAAACACAAATGGAACCATTAATCTATTCAGCTAATATCAAAGTTGTACTTTTGATGTTTGGATGCGATAAACTTGTAATTCCAGTTAAGCCCACATTTATTCATGATTATTGATTGCATTGTGAGATTTCATGAAGTTATGAGGAGTTTTAAGTGTTTTTGTGGTTTTAGAGATGAACTTCTTGAAAGAAATTGTAAATTTTTGTATTCGTTTTTGTTTTGCAGCGACATCCTCCGTTGTTCCCATCCCTGGGACGTTTTCGTGGCCCCTGGCCGCCAGAGGAAAACCCCGCAGAGGAATGCTGAGGAGGGCCGTGTTCTCCGACGTCCAACGCAAAGCGCTGGAGAAAATGTTCCAGAAACAGAAATACATCAGCAAACCCGACAGGAAGAAACTGGCGTCCAAACTGGGCCTTAAGGACTCGCAGGTAAAACTACATCTGTAGAAAAAGTGTGTGCAACTTGTGCTAGGTACGTTTCCATTGACAATAAAAATGCGTGAATTGGAATTATGCTTACTGGAAACAAATTTAGATAAAACTCAAGTTTTTCTGCCATATCGAAATTAGTGCATTTCAGAAAATTGCGATGGAAACACAAGTCAAATGTTCAACAACCGGATGTGACCACTGTAGGAAATGACAAAGAAGACAGGAAGTGGAGGATGGGGCAGCAAGTTTTTAATGACTTTAAATGTGAACAAACTTATTCAGGTGGGATTTTAGTTGTGTTTCTTATTTAATCTTATTTAAAATGCTGTTTTTTCAATATTAGTAGAATATTGACAAATGTTTGTGCACATTTGTAAAGTAAAAGCTACAACGGCTTATTAAACCTAAAAAATGAAAATTGTCAATGTAACAACCTACAAAAAAAAAAATCAAAATTAGTCTAGTTTTTTAACTCAAATTTTAGATTTTTTTTCAATTGAGAAAAGTTTATTAAATAATTTGCAAGAAAAAAATAAAATTTTGAGATTAATCTAAAAGATATCTGAGTTGTTTTTTTTTTTACAAAATTTCAAATTTTGGAGCTCAGAAATGTCAAAGTTTTTCCCACAAATTTTCTGATATTAATCTAAAAATGTTAGTTTTTTTCTTGCAGATTTTCAACTTTTGGAACTCAAAAATTGTCCATTTTTCTCTAGAAAATTTCTGGGCATTAATAAGTCGTCGTCAAACATCTTTTTTTCTTTTTCTCACCATCCTCTTTTCGCCCCATTAGGTGAAAATCTGGTTCCAGAACCGCCGGATGAAGTGGAGGAACTCCAAAGAACGGGAGCTGCTGTCGTCCGGCGGCTGCCGAGAGCAGACCCTTCCCACCAAATCCAACCCCAACCCGGACCTCAGCGACGTGGGGAAGAAATCCTCCGCCGAGGACGAAGAGGAAGAAGAGGAGGACGAGGAGTTTAGAAGAGAGAGAATGAGCGTGGCAGGATGCAGCATTTCCTCGCCCTCCAGGTCCAGTAAACACTCAGACTTCTCAGAGTCAGACGACGAAGAAATAACGGTCTCTTAATTTATGTTTTTTATATAAACTTATAATTTGCGAGTTGTTTTTATGTGACTGTGAACTGATTTGTAACAACAACTCATTACATGTTTCTCTGTTTTGTTGCATTATGCGCACTGGACAGGTTCTGCTTCTCAGAGCGTTTGCTGTTTTTGCACAGCTTTGTTCAACTGTACAGTATTTTGTACAATTTGTATGGAAGTTTTATGCCAAGAATATTGAGTTACTTTCACCCCGATACTGACTAGAGTTGTTTATTGAGAAAATGTAGCTATTTCGTTAATAATTTATATAAATTTGTTTAAGTATGTTGTATTATGTCTTGTATATATGTTTCATTTCACCACTTTTGTACAAACACCAAATAAAACTGCAAATGATTCAAGGCTAAATGTTTGTTTTATGGAACACATCTGAGGAGGAAGAAATAAATTAAAAACATTTGAATGAGTTTGGATCCAAATAATTTTAATAGAATAGCAAAGTGAAACAATAGTTGATCCAACGTATATAAACTAGATAAACTAATAGGTTTATGTAGACACATCCTGATGGCAGCTAATAAGCTGCTGTAGGATGTGGATTATATTCATGTGAACTCTAAAGTTTAAAAATTAAAGTAGTTAAAATCTGTTTTAGTCTTTGCTCCTTTAATCTAGGGTTGGTCTGTATTATTTTAGGATTGTTCAAGATCATATATGACCCAAAAAAAACAAAAAAACTGCTATGAATCGTGAGGAGATCAAGACTGTAACTACAAGTGGACACAATTCAGTTATAAATTAATAAATTTATTGAATCACAATAATTTAAGACTAGTACAGTGATATCAGATTCAATCCTCTGAGTCCTGGACAAACAAGTGATGACAAACTGCATTGATCTGCTCTGACACAAACAGACTGTACACAAAATACCAATTTTCAAGTATTATACCAAATCGGCTAAAAAAGTCATCAAAATGCTGCAAGATCAACAGCTATTTACAAAGTTATCTTACATATAAAAATGTACATGGCTATGAAATCTAAACATTCATTAAGTTTGAGTAATAAAATGATGGACCAGTCAAAGGCTTCAGACATTCACACCTAACAGAGCTGGCTTTGCACGGACTTGCAGAACTTTTTGTACTTGCAACAAGAGCAGCGGGATTAAAACTAAAGCAACCGGGAAACACAAAGACAATGAGAACTACGATGGTGCATCAGGGCCACTGTGTATAGAAAAGGCACATTTCTGCCAAAAAAACTAAAATTTTGAGATTAATTTCTGAAAATTTCCATAAAAAGGATTTTTTTCTGAAAATTTTTTGAGACTTATGAAAAAAAATCCATTTACTGGGAAATGTTAGACTTGAAACTAAAACTTTCTATAAAAAATTCTGAAATTAATCTCCAAATTTGAGTTTTTTCTTATACATTTTTGACATGAAACTCAGACTTGCAGGGAAATTTTTGAGCTCCGAAAGTTTAGAAAAACTTTTCTAAAAAAAGAAAATGGATTTTTATTACAAATGTTTGAATTTAAACTTTCAAGGTTTTGCTTTAAAATTTCTGAGATTAGTCTTAACTTTGTAGTTTTTCCTTTTTTTTTGCGCAAATTATTGACTTGAAACTGAGAAATCTGCTGAGAAATTTTTGAGCTTCAAAAGTCAAAAATTTGCTAGAAAAAAATCTTTTTTTTCTAGAAAACTTCTGACAACCTCAATTTTTCTTTCTCACACTTTTTTTATACGTTTTCTGAGATTAATTAAAAAATTTATGAGTTTTTCTTTTTCTTGCAACTATTCAACTTGAAACTTGGAAATTTCAAAAAAAAAATTTGCAAAAATTTCAGAGATTGTAGATTTTTTTGGCAAATTTTGGATTTTTCAAACTTGGAAATTTCCCAATTTTTTCTAGAAAATTTCTCAGCTTAATTTGAAAATTTCGGAGTTTTTTGTTTGGCAGAAACTTGCTCCTTTTTTATCCACTATGGTCATAATACGCTGTCGTAGAACGCTGGCCACAGAGCTGGTGCCGTGCAAAACATCTTCAAACTGGGGGACAAACATATGTTCAGTTTTCATTTCTGGATTAAATGTTGCATAGGATCGGTGAGTAAAATATTGAAACGATGGATTTGTAATTCTCTGGCTTTAAGCATCTCTGAAGGCAGGCTTGGAGGTTTAAGGGAGAAATGAGAAGGTTTTAAAGTTATAAACATGCCAAACCATTTTTACTCATTTTTCACACGTACCTTTTATATTAATAACCTCTTACGTATATTTTTTAATATAAACAAAGCAGCTTTAAAACTAGTTCAACATGTCTGAGTTTTGTTCATAATCAGAACAATGAAAAAAAAAACAGTTAAAAGATGATAGATGAGGTATAAAATCAAGTCTTTTACTTGCCTCAGTCACCAACATGTTCTGATTTTAAGCACCAAAACACACTGAAGTATTTTTCTTTCCTGCAGTTCATATTTACAATCTTGTCAGATCACTCATGCAAAAAGAGCAACAAACAAAAAATAGATCTTTAATTCAAAAGTACTGCTTCTGATTCGCATCTATTTAACGTTCCCACGGCAACGGTGATTGATATAAGAGGTCGATGGCGCTCCTCGATAACTGCAGCCGCTCGAGGAGAGCTCGACTTTTGGAGCCCTGTTACGTTTTACAGCCATTCAGACAAAAAAGGATAATCAGCTAATGCACGTAGTCTGGTAGCAAAGAGTAAGGCATTGTTTGTTGGAACTCAGTCCAGCACCAAAAGGAGATTTGTGCTACAAAAGCCTGCATGGGCCAAATGTGCGAAGAGAGATCAGAGGGCTCAAAGAAAGAAGCGATGAATTAGAGAAGAAATCAGGACACATATCATCTCAGCCAGTCATTTAAAGGATAAATCCCTCCAAAGTGAATTCCAGCTTCAAAGTCACCTCCGATGCTTCCTTGAACAGGTTAGGATCGGTCTACATGTGATACAAAACATGTTTGATACATTTTTGCCACAAAATAAATCTTAAATATTGAGATTTTAGTCTGCAGATCTTTGAAAAGCAGAAGTACAGCCTCCTGCACAACCAATAAGAAAGCAGAAAGTGGTTTCAACAACAAAACACTTGTTTTTTCCAGCAGTCATTCTACAGCTTGTACTGTATGTCCTGTTTTATTTTTATATATATTTTAACATACATTGTAGTTAAGTGTTCTTCTTTTATGTTTTTGTGTGATGTACTTAGAGCTCTCTTTGTAATTTTTTTGTGGTTAGAAGTGTTTAGAAACTGTTATACAAATAAAATGTATTTTAAATATATCTCAGTTTGGGTTGCTAGGTAACAAGCTGGAGTTCTGCTGGGGTTGCTAGGTAACAGGCAGTGCCTGCTGATTTGAGACGTTACATTCTGGAAGTTTTTGAAACAGTTCATTTTCCAGACACTAAAAAAAATAAAACAAACAAAAAATAATAATAAAATGTTGTCAAAAAAGTCTGGGTGGGTTTTTAAGAGTTTGGGTTGTTTTTATTAGCAGTAGAAACCCAAATAGAAGTACAAAAATAAGAAAAAACTACATTTTTCGTTCAAGTTTTAGAGTAAATCTGACACATTTTCTGCTCCATTTTTCCTGTCTTTATTACAGAAATATTAAAAGAATTTGTGTCAAATTAGGATCTGGTCAAATAGCCAAAATATACAATATATTACAAATATATTTTCCTAATATCTGTATTTAAGGAATGGCTATATGAATCTAACATTCATATAGCCATTCCATATATGAATCTGTTGACAAATGTAACAAAAATTCAAATGTTACTCAGAAAAACTTATCAGGCTTAATTATAAGAATGTCTTGTGTAATAGTTTAATTAGATCATAAAGCAAAATAAGACATATTATTAAATATTGATAGTTCATAGCAGCACATATTTGTTGATTCTCAGCCCATTTGTTTTCATCCCATGATGTAAGAGAATGTACTTTTTTATCAATATCCAGAAATGATTTGCTTAAAATAAACTCCTCTGTCTTGCTGAAAAATTAGTTTTGTCTTATTACTAAAAACTAAACCAAAAATATTTTTTGCAGTGTTTTCAGAAAGAAAATATTGTGTTTTGAACTGAAAATTCACTTTGGCTGGTTTTATCCAGCAGTCACTCAGACGAGCTGGTCTGCAGAGGATGAGCTGATTGTTCATCGTCCAGCAGTGGGTCGCTGCGCTGGCTCACAGTGCAAGAGAGCGTGGGTTGGATCGCCACCTGCAGGCGGGTCTGGTGCGCTGCAGCACGGTGGAGGATGCCGATCACTTGGCTGGTGTTAAAGTAAACTGTTGACTCATGATGATGGTAACAGGGACGCCTCATCAACAGGCACAGGCTGTGTGCTTCTACTTTCTGCTGAAGCAGACGTCAGACTCCTGACAGAGGAACCGAGGGCCACAGCGGTGAAGGAAAAAATAAAAAAAATCACGGCAGTGCTGAAGAAACTTGTCTTTTTTAAACACTTGGGTTACCTGCACCCAGATCAATGTGGCTGCATTTTGTGCCAGGAGGTTCTCATCACGGTGAGAACGGAGTAGAAATAGTCAAGCTTTTGTGCTTCTGCGATGTCATAAGGTCGACTCCAGCGATGAGTCGAGGATGTCGTCATGGTGACTGTTGCTGTTGGAGTCGCTGTCGTAGCTCTGCGGGCTCGATGAGGTCGCCGCTTCCTTCAGGCGCATCAGCATATTCATCTGCCGACAGAAAGAAAAGTCAGCTGGAAGAACGAGATCAATGAGAAAATTTAACTCAGAGGTGTCCAAAGTGTGGCCCGCGGGCCACATGTGGCACGTCGGCTGATTTATTCTTGAGCCTCCATCAGCAGTTCAAGAATGAGATTAATAAAAAAATTTTTAGGAAAAAAAACCCTGGAAATTTCTGAGTTTCAAAAGTCAAAAATTTCTAGATTTCTCAATCGATTTTTTCTAGTAAATTTTTTACTTTTCTAACTAAGAAATGTCCATGATTTTTTGTAGAAAATTTCTGAGAATAATTGAACTTTTTGGCAGAAATGAATTATTTTTTCTATCTATAATGGCCGCTGTAGAAGAAAAAAGTTTCTCCTTTTTTATTGGGGTCAATAAGAAAATGAATAACGGAAACATCTGTCATTTTTTATTGCATTGCAACTGGTGTAAACTTTTTGTTGCAGGTTCTACATGTCAAAACATTAGATGATTTAACATACAGCAACGTACTTATATGAGAACATATTATTTGTACTTTTGAACTTTTCAATATTTTCAAAAGTTTAACTTGAGTAAACTAAGTGCAACTTTCACTTGTAGTTGAGTACTTTGTCCACTTTAATCTGACTCAACACTGTTGCTTTTGCTCACCAGTGGATCTGCATCGCTGTCGCTTTGCGGCGGCTCTTTCCTGACTCCTTCTCTTGGTGCAGAGTAGCCGTCAAAGCCGACGTCTTCCGGGCGGAGCTGCAGCAGCGGTGGCCAGTCGCCTGGAGGTGGCGTCGATGACCAGGGGTACGAGTCGATCACCCAGGCTGCTGGATCCTCCCACGCTGCCCGGCGGCCGTACAGCTGCACGGGAAAACCAAACGGTCACAAGGAGAATCTGAGGAAAGCTTCTAAAATGGTGATTATTAGTTCAGATTGGACAATTTCAAGTTCATGAAGAATTATGAGCACAGACTTCTATCTCACACAGCAAAAAACAAAAATCTTACAAAGTGTTTTTTTATATTACAAATGACATAATCTGCTAACAGAACTAATATTTTTCATCAATTAAGTTCCATTTAAAACACAAATAAATAAAAAAAAAGCAACTCTTGAAGGCAGTGCAAAAAAAATAACTAATAAGTATGTTTAAATAATAAGATAGCAGAATCAAACAGAAACAACCAGAAAATGCTGATTGTTCAGGGTCTGTAAATATTTAGCTCAGCCGTTCAGCTCTGTTACCTGCAGTCCTTCGCGTACGGCCTCCAGCATGTAGGGGATGATGGAGTAATTCCACAGGTCAGTAAACCAAACCCTGGATCCCTCCACGTCCATGGGGCATGACAGGAAGAGGCGGGGTCCTGCAGTCCACAGAACCAAAACATAAACACCCAGATCTACCTCCAATCCATTACCTTCACTGGAAAAACACTAAATCTTACCAAGTATTGTTGTCTAATTTCTAGTGAAAATATATATATAAAAGGTTTTTTTGCCATTAGTGGCCTTTATTTGAAAGTGTTAGGACAGGACAGTAGGGTAATGAGAGAAAGGGAAGACATGTGGCAAAGGTCACGAGGCCGGGAATCGAACCTGTGACGGCTGTGTCAAGGACTACGGCCTCCTTATGTGGGTTGTGCTTAACCCCTGCACCACCCTTAGTGACGCAGGGTGGTGCCACCTTCCCTTAGTGAAAATATCTTAATACACTTGAAAAAAGACTAACATAACTTGTTTTAAGTAATTTCTTAATATTGATGAAAAAGTACTAGTCCCACTGGCAGATTATTTCACTTATAACTAATACTTTTTCATCAATATTAAGAAATTACTCACTTATATTTTCATATTATTTACTATCTTGCTGAACAATTACTTGTTAGTTTTTCTTAACTCAAGTTTACTAAGATACTTGTACTGGAAACCCCAGCCGTTACCTAGCAACCCCACTAAAGCCTAGCCCGTTACCTAGCAACCCCAGCAAAGCCCAACCCGTTACTTAGCAACCCAAGCTGAGCTCCAAGACATTTCTCCACAAAATCACAAAATTTTACCATGTAGCTAATAAGTAGCTTTTTAGCAAGATATAAGAGCTTATTTCAGATGGCAGATTATTTCACTCATAACATGGGAAAATATATTGTTATAAGTGAAATCATTTTCCACTTGAACTAGAACTTTTTCATCAATATTTATGAAATATTTATTTAAAACCAGCTCCTGTATATTGCTGAAAAGTTACCTGTGAGTTCTTGTATTTCAAGTGTACTAAGATAATAACCGAAATCCTTGGTAAGATTTTTTGTTTTGCAATGCTAACTGTGCTTCTTCTCACCGATTGTGACGTCAGAGGAGCTGTGAGTCTCCAGGAAGCGGTTCAGATGGTGCCAAACCCGCGGCACCCAGTCCATGATCTTCACCAGCTCTGCGTTTCGGGTCCGGCTGCCGATCTCCATCTCTATTAGCTTCCTCCTCAAGTAACGACCAAGGAATCCCTTTACTGGCTCAGTGTGGTTGGCACACAGGACCCACCTTCATGAAAAACACACAGCATGAGCATTCGGTTTAAAGTGAATGTTCAGTGGAAGGAGGATCTTACTAGTAGTTTGGTAACATACCGGAAGTTATGATGAAGCTGCAGGTTTGGAGCTGAAGATGTGGCTTGGCTCATGGTGCCGATAATGTAAGGACTGAAAGGAGCAAAACATTTACAGATTTTACTCACAACTCTGCAAAAAGATGAATCCTACCAAGTATTTTTGGTCTAGTTTGTAGTGCAAATATCTTAGTACAATTGAAATAAGACAAAACTAATTTATAAGTAACTTTTCATCATAGTGTGTTATTATGCAGATGAAGCTGAACTGACCTGTGCTGGTAGTTGCAGTTGAAGAGGCCATTAAAGATTTCTCCCAGAGAGCTGACGTGGTGGAGGTTGTCCAGAATGACCACCAGGGGGCTGTCTTCCCCAGAAACACTGTTGCATTGCTGTGCTAATCCTGACAGGTACTGACGGAGTTCCTTAAGAAAAAGTTTTTGTTTAAGCTCCACAGTTTGACTACAGAGTCACCAGGAATGTTTTCTGTAATGTGTGAAAGTGATTCATTACTTTTAAAAGCAGCTTCAAAATTATTTGTAAAAAAGCAGTATGCAACTTTTATTAAAAATAAAAAAATCTGTTTTCTGTGTTATGATATTATGGTATGACTGGTAATCTGTGAAAAAACCAACATCCTCCATCTTTTCGCTGTCCGACGCCGCATTACGACTGTTGTAGACAGAAAATTTCTGAGGTTCATCTCAGTTTTGGTGGAAATTTATTCCTCTGTTTTTTTTATTGCCATCTGAAGAAATTCACTATTCACGACCAAAAACAACAAGAGCCAGGAGGAAGGTCTTAGTGCTGTCAATCAGTCTCAGGAATGCGCTGCTAAATGCGCTAACAGCGGAGAAACAACTTAATGTTACAGAAACACTGTGTATCCACCGTCATCTGTAGCTTTGCTAACTAGCATTAGCATTTATGTCTAGCTCTGATGTTGGGAATCATGAGAGTGATTGACAGCGCTAAGACCCGCCTCCTGGCTCTAATTGGTTGTCTTTAGTTAGCACCGGGAAAATAGTAGCTAATTTTTTTCACAGATTATCTAACTTATACAAAAAACATTTTATAAAAGTTACATATTGTAGCTTTAAGTCTGGGCAACTGATAAAAGCAGAAAAACACACAAACTGAGCATTCTTTTACCTTGCTGGACTTGTGATCCACGTTGAAAGTGACGACAGTGTTCGGGGTCAGAGGTCGGCCCTCGAGGAGCAGAAGGTGTCGCGCCAGCTGATTGGCCAGGTAGGTCTTCCCGGTGCCGCTCGGCCCGGACAGGATGACCCGTCTGTGCTCCCTCAGTAGGGAGACGTAGCGCTGCAGCATCGGCTTCGGGATCAACGTGTCAAACACGAGAGAGTCGACGTTTTCACTGCTCGCGCCTTCACACAAACACAACATGAACCTTTTTAATCAACGATAACATGGGAAAACTTCTTCTTACAAGTGGAACTAGAACTAGATTGTTTTGTCTCAAGTCTGCTAAGACATTTGCATTGAAACAAGACTAAAAATCTTTGGTAAGAGTTTGTGTTTTTGCAGTGTGCAGGCTGTGATACCTTTGAGCTGGATGTTGATGGTGTTGTCTCCCACCAGGTAGCCGCAGGGCAGCAGCTCGGGCGTACTGGCCGTACTGGAGCTGCTGGGCCGATGGATTTCACCGATGTTGTAACCCTGAACGCTGTCTGTGCTCAGGCCGAGCTGGCTCACCGGGTCAACATGGGTGATATACTCCTATAGAGGATTAAAAGACCAGTTTTTAGCTAGTTGTGTTGATGTGCAACAATGGATGAGCGCTAACGGCGGCGTATTATGCTAGGATATGTTTATGGGCTGTTTTAGGGCTTCCTGTCACTTTAAATCCAATTAAACTGTTGTTGGTCAAATCTTCTTATAATTAGTTTTGTCTTATTTTAATTGTACTAAGATATTTGCATTAGAAACTAGCCCAAAAATACTTGGACAAGATATTGTGTTTTTGCAGGGAAGTGTCCTGGAGCTCAGCTTGGGTTGCTAGGTAATGGTCTGGGCTTGGCTGTGGTTGCTAGGTAACGAGCAGGGCTTCGCTGAGGTTACTAGGGTTTACAGTGACATTTTAAGCGTTATTTAAGCCGCCTTCAGCAGGAGTCGACACCAAAGTGGAAGTACAAAAACGTGTTGATTTACCTTAAAGAGGCGTCGGACCACTCCATCCAAAACATCCCACTTCGTTTTGCCGCTCACTCCGATGCAACCAATCAGGAAGTGGCGAGATTGACTCTCCTTAAAAACACAAGCAGCTTTCAGACTCTGAGGCCGACGTGCTCCTTACGCCACTCCCGTCATAACGCAGGTCTCACCTCTTCGTCGAGGCTGACGACGATCTTTACGTGTCGACCTTCTTTCCTCATCCCACCATCTCCACCCGTGTCTTCCAGCAGCATATCTGACAGGAAAAGAAATGAAATATGGTTTTATTTTATTTAGTTTAAAGGCCTGTCACAATAAGTAATAAATTAATCACATTATAAATTAAAATGAGTGTAATAATTTCCAGTTGAATAATTGTATTTGGAGGTTGTCCCTTTCAGTACCATTGAAAAGCTGCCATTTTGAAAACCCTGAAAACATTTAACACACAGTACAACGTAGTTAGTTTTCTTTCTTTTTTCTACAACAGTTCTGCCACGTTGCCTATTTTTTAAATATAATTAACATTTCTTTAAATGCAATTTTGGTTGCAAAGATTCCATAATCCATTTTAATTATTATTGTTTGTATTTTATTTTGGATATTTCAAATGTTTCATGTGGTATATTCTTCAGAAATTGAATTGCTTGTACCAAAGTACGGTGACTTAAATCTCAAAATTCAAATGGTTTTCTCAGAATTTAAATTTTTTTGTCAGAATCCTGACTTTTTTCTCAGAATTGTAACTTTAATCTCAAAATTTTGAGTTTCTTCCATCTGAATTCTGACTTTAAAAATGTAAGAATCCTGATTTTAATCCCAGAATTTTTTTTTTCTCAGAATTTAAACTTTTTTTGTAAAAATTTTAAAATCAGAATTCAGACTTTTTTTTCCTTAGAATTCTGACTTTATTTTACATCAAAATTCTGGCTTTTTAAAATGTTATTTTGTGGTACTATTGTATGGAAGAGGAGTACAGACACTTTAAGATCAGAATTCAGACTTTTTTCCTCAAAAGCTTTTACTTTTTTTCTCAAAATTTCTCACTTTAATCTCAGAATTTAGTTTTTTCTCTCAAAGTTTTGACTTTTCCCAGAATTCTAACTTCAGTCACAATTCTTTTTTCAGAGGACCTAAGTTTTTCAGGCACCCAGCCCGTGCGTCTCACCCAGACTGGTCGACTCGCTGGTGGTAAGGTTGAGGCTGTGCTGGGACAGGCCCGCAGCGGGGCCAGAGTTCTGGCTTTGTGTGTGAGGCGGAGGAGACGCCGAGATGGACGCCTGCGATCCCGTCCTGCTGCCCTGACTCTCCAGCTTCAGGCGGTCATTCTCCGACTTCAGCTTCTCGATCTCCAGCTGTCCAAACCAAAGTCAGAAAACGTTAACCGGCAGGGAAATAACGAGGTTTCAGTCTGTTTGGGTTCTGCGGATCTGCGGACCTGCATGCGGTTCATGGCCTCCCGCAGCTGGTCCAGCTGATGCGCCGAGCTGAGGGCCTCCAGGCGAATATCGGTCAGCTTCATCTCCTTTTCCCTGAGTTCACTCCGCAGCTGCATCACCGTCTCGGCCTCGCTGTCCAAACACTCCGACAATCTGCAAAAACACAAACCGTTTGACATCATTCAGAGAATTCACCTTTAACAAGGACTGCATATTTACTTAGGAGTGGGAATTTATAAGAAATGTATCAATACTGACTCCCAATATCAACCTCGCTTATCAATTTATATAGACTTACACTGAAAAAACACAAAATCTTACCAAGTATTTTTATTTTGCACTTGAAATAAGACAAAACTAATTTAAATGCAACTTTTCAGCAAGAAATAGGAGCTTATTTTAAGTCAAAAACTCTTTAATACTGATTTTAAAAGTGCTATTTAAAAGTGAAATAATCTACCAGTGGAACAAGACATTTTTCCCATTTTATAAGTTAAAATATCTTGTTCCACTGGCAGATTATTTCACTTATAAATATTACTTTTTAAATCAACATTTAGAGTTATTGACTTAGAAGAAGCTCATATTTCTTAACATTTCAGGTTTGTCTTATTTCACATGTACTAAGATATTTCCAGTTACCAGTAAACACAAATTACTTTTATGCTTTTGCAATGTAAGAAATAAACTCAACTTATGCACCATGTTGAATTCAATTAAAATGAAATTAATTGAACAATCCCTCAGTCAAATGAACATTTTTAAGAAAAAATGCACCTCTCTGAATGTCCACAATTTTTGTGCAGACAAATCTGCATGTTTGCCTTTTCCAGAAGGATCTTTAAAGACTTCAGGTGAGTCCAGCTGTGGAAAGCTTTAATATTTACACCAGTTGAGCACCAAACTTACAGAGTGTTGGAGTGTGTGTTCCTGAGGATGTGGCTGGAGGCCGAAGTGCCGTTGTGAGGCAGTTTGGGGGACGACGGCAGGGATGAGTCCGTCATTTCCTCGATGTCTGAGTGAGACGAGGCGGATTTGGGAGATTTCTTCTTGGTGAACGCTTGTTTAAAGGAGCTGCGCAGCTGTAAAAAAAGAAACAAAAGAAAAATGGAAGGTAAGACGGCGAGGTCGAAATGTCAAAGATAGAGGAAGAGGAAGAGGAGGACGTAGCGGGGATAAAGGCTGCAGAAAATTAAACAAAGTCCTGGGGAGAAAAATAATTACAGGTAGAAAGTCTTATGAGTGACGTTGAGCGTTTTGAAAACGTTTTATAGTTTAACTGCTGCAGATAAAGCAGTTTGAGAAACTTCAAAACATTTGCAGCAAAAGATGCTCAATTATACACACAGTGCCAGTTACATTCATGGGCACAACTGGAAATAATGTGTAAAATAACTTCAGGTTGAAAAAGGTAGTAAAATCTCACATTTAATTTGAATGTATTTATTGTGGAGGGGGAAAAAAAGCTTCTAACAAACTTACTGGTAACCATAGCAACCAATAATCTTTTCACGTTTTACGCCGGTGTTTTTCTAAGAACCTTTAATTTGTCACTTTGTTTGCTTGAGGTACACATTTGATGTGACACAGACGCGATAAGTAACTTTTCAGCAAATATATGAGCTTGATTTAAGTAAATAATTCCTTAATATTGATGAGAAAGTACAAATTTCACTGACTATTTCATCTTTTAGACAGGACAAATGTTTTGTTATAAGTAAAACAACCTTCCAGTTGAAATTGTACATTTTAAAAAAATGAATATTAAGGAATTATTGACTTAAAAAAAGCTCCTTTATCTTGCTGAAAAGTCATGCGTAAGTTAGTTCTGTCTTATTTCAGGTGTACTAAGATGTTTGCACTAGAAACTTGGACAAGAATACTTGGTAAGATTGCAGAGTATAAAGCTTTTCATAAAACACAATACAAGGAAAATGATTTATTAACATATTAGCCACATTAAGCTCAAATACAAGGCAACTGATGATAGTAAATTACTACTTCACTCAAATTAAATGTTGGGGTTTTCTACATATTCCATAGTGAGATGATGTTTCTGCAAAATAAGTAGAATTTATTTAAACACTTTTTACACATCTTTACCAGCAGAACCAATAAATGTATTTAGCAGGAGTGTGTACCGGCGAGCCAGCTCAAGTGTCATAAGAACTGTTCATAAGGAAGTGTTGGAGAGGAAAATCGGATCAATCGGGAAAAGAAAAGGAGTGTGGTTAGTAACCTAGAGGAAGTGCAGGGGTTAGGCTCTGGTTTCTGTCGCAGCGTACCGCCCTTACCTCGTAGACCTGCCGCGCGAAGCGAAGCAGAGGAAGACAGGGAGACAAAACAGCACATGTTCATGCGGTTCATGTTTGTTAATGTTCTATGGAGGGACAAAGATCCAGCTAGAGATTCCTACAAGGTCGAAAGCCACCAACGACCTTGAAACATGGAGTCTTTCATCATCCACTAGAGACCCCCCACTAAATGGAGCCCCTATGTACTCAACAATACACACCTATGAGCAACACCTGCAGCCAGGAGCCGCCGACAAAACACACACACACACCCACATACAGGAAGGGAGATCAAGTTTTGTCTCTACACTGCAAAAACAGAAAATCTAACCAAGTATTTTTGGTCTCATTTCCATTGCAAATACACTTGAAACAAGACAAAAAGTAACTTTTTGGCAAGATTCAATAGCCAGTTTTAAGTAAACAATTTCTTAATATTGATGAAAAAGTATTAACGTACAAGTACAAGTACTTGTATTAAAAGTACAAGTATTAACTTGTACTTTTTTATATAAATATTAAGCAGTTATTGACTTAAACAAGCCAGAAAGTTACTTGTAAGTTAGTTCTGTGTTATTTCAAGTGTATTAAAATAGTTGTACCAGAAACTAAATAGAAATTGGTAAGATTTTATGTTTTTGCAGTGCTAAAGGTTTGAAATAAAAACAAGTTGCATACATCATCATCCTGGATTTGTCCAGCGGTGCACAAAAGTGCCTTTTGATTGCAAAAAAGAAAAAAGAAAGAAGAAAAGTTTAAGTGTTAAGTTGCTGTTTTTCTAAATGTTTGCGGCAACCATCTAGTCAACATTGATTTGGTGATTTACTTCATTTACCAATTTAAAGCATTTTTTGGACAGTAAAATCACCAAATCAAACCTTTCAGTAGGACGTTACAGGACTACATGGAGCTACGTCTGGTGTATTCACCTTATCCCCAGAAAAAGACGGCTGAAGGAGGAAAAACCCAGAAACAGGAAGTTCAACAGAAAAACAATAAAAAGTCCTGAACTTCTGAATCACTACAGAATGAATTCATCTGGCTTTAGATTTATAATATTTAAAGGTTCATCTCTGTAACTTAGAAAAGATAATTGAATTGCCGATTTGATAAAATTCAAATATTTGTTTCTGTTTATTTTGATGATTGTTGGATTTTCATAATTTGTAACCCAGAATCCACAAAAACAGAAATAACACCTGAAACGTAATAAATTTATATTAGAGATGCACAAATCCGATACTGATGCTTTATTATTTATTTTACAACATACTTATAATTCATAATTGCACTTTTTGAACCATTTGATAGAAGGTTTGTTACGGTTTATTTTGACTAAGGTAGTCAACCTTTTGTTTTTGTCCATTTCAGTTTCTTTATTATTTACTCTTCATTGGCTGTTATCCTCCGAATTAAACCGATTGAACAAATTAAATTTATTTATTTTTTTTTCATGTTTGACCAGGACTTAGAAGCTATTGGTGTATTTGTGCAGAGTTATAAAATAAAAATCTAATTCATTAAATATTTAGAAAGAAGAAACATTTTAAGTCATTTTAGCTCTTATTTTCTATCAGATCAGCAAGGGCCATTTCAGACAGAAAAGAAAGAGGAGAAAATTTCCACCAATTAATTTTGAGATTAATTTCAGATGTTTTCTAGACAAAAACTTGAAACATTTCTGAATTTTTTTTATAAAAAAATGCTGAAAAGTAAAAAAAAAAAACCTGAAATTTTCTAGTAAAGAACTTAAAATTTCAGTTTTAAAAGCCACAAATTTTCAACTTTTAAAACTTAGAAATGTTAAAGTTTTTTCTAATGAATCTCAGAAATGTCTCAAAAATTTCAAATTTTTTTTCTTGCAAATTTTTGACTTTTTAATTAATAAGTTTCATTTAAAAACTTATTAATCCCAAAATTGCTGCATTTTTGGCAGAAATTTACTTTTTTCTCCAATTGCCATTGGTCTAATATTCCATCGTAGATATCTGTATTGGTGTCATAAGTGACAAAAGCAGATCGGTGCATCCCTAACTTATTTACGAGTTTCACTTTGAATTACTGAAACAAATAAACGTTCTGATATTCTAATTTATTGAGATCCATTTGTAAATCTCCGGACTCTTACCCAGTTCTTTTTGTTCTTCTTTTTGTTCTTTGCGTCTGCGTCCATGTTGGATCCCACGCTGGAGTGGCTGGTGGCGCTGGCGACGCTGCTGACGCTGTCGGAGGAATGCTGCCGCCTGATGCGCAGGTCTGGCTGCTGATTCTGCTGCTGCTGCTGCATCGTTCCGTTACCGCCAGCTGAGAAGACATGGGGGAAGTTTCAGATTAGCTCAGATTTTAACATTTGTTTCTAGAGAGGGATTGTCAGTCAGTGTCACTGCAGAAAGCAAGCAAGAATAAATTTTCTAACTATTTAAAAACTTTTCATTTCTGATAGCTTAGTTTACCACCTGGCTTGATGGCTGCAGATACATGGTCAGGTTTTTGCTAATTGTTACCAAATTAGGAAGAAACTATGTTTATATTTCATTTGTCCACTGAAATTTGGGCAATTTTTTTATCGTCATTTATCCACTCAACTGTATGTAACATTTTTGGGTCAGAAATTATTTCATCACTCTGTGATAAACAGTTGCACACTGCAAAAACAGAAAACCTTACCAAGTAATTTTACTCTATTTTAAAGTGCAAATCTTAGTTCACCAAAAATAAGACAAAACTAACTTACAAGTGACTTTTCAGCAAAATATTAATGATTTTAAAAAAGTATTTGTTCCATTTGCAGATTATTTTCCTTATAATCCTTGTTAGAAGTAAAAAATAATCTGCCAATGGAACAAGTATTTTTAATCAATATTAATGAATAATTGACTTAAAACAAACTCCTATATTTTATTAAAAGTTACTTGTAATTTAATTTGTTTCTTATTTCAAGTGTAGTAAGATATTTGCACTAAAATAGACAAAAAGTAGTAGGTAAATTTTTTTGTTTTTGCAAGGTAGCATGCTGACAACATGCTAAGTAATGCTAAAACAAGATAAATGCAGTAACTATGGCAATTGGTTACAGATTAACAGCAGGTCGGCTCTTTCTGCAGTCCTCTTTGTTTACCAATAACAATCCCTTTGAAGTCACATTTGGAACCAATTAGAGTACACAAATCTAAATGTTGAACCAAAGCGCTTTCTATTTTTTTTACCTGTCCGATCTGCTTTGCGTACAAGTTCAGGTGTGTTGATGACTCCGTTAATGGCCGCCTGAGCAACAGCGTTCTGCTTCTTCAGCAGCTCAATGGTCTTCCTCAGCTCATTCAGCTCAGAGTCCTTCACAGAAATCAGGATTAGAAGAAGTTAAACTGGAGAACTCATCGGCTTGGTGTGACAGGAGGAAAAGTTTTCACCTTCTGCTCTGCGGTCAGAGTTAGACTCTTCAGCCTGATGGTCATGTTGCCCAGACTCTGTTCAAACGCTGCAACCAGGTGAGCCTGTGGAGCAAACCAAACAGGTTTTAGCTCAAATTTTACCAGGAAAGTCTGGTACTCATGACTTCTGTTAAATAAAAATACACCCTTATTTATTTCAAACAGACAATTTATAGTAAAAAACAGAAAAGAGGACAAATA
>CAEFZY010054206.1:0-11595 GCA_903066815.1 Brachyrhaphis roseni | reverse complement strand
CTCTTCTCAGTGCTTCAGTTTGGTTTCATCACCATCTTTGTGGCGGCTTGTCCTCTCGCTCCTCTCTTCGCTCTCATAAACAACTGGGTGGAAATCCGTTTGGACGCTCAGAAGTATGTGAAAGAATACCGCCGCCCGGTGGTGGAGCGAGCTCAGGACATCGGCATCTGGTTTCACATCCTGCAGTTCATCTCACACATGGCCGTCATCAGCAACGTGAGTCTCCAGTCCTGATCAGGAGCAGCTTTCCTGAGTGAGAGAAACAAATTAAACTTTTCCTAAATTTGTTTCCAGGCTTTTCTCATTGCCTTCACCTCGTCCTTTGTGCCTCGGATGTACTACCGTTACACCAGAGATAGCACTCTGAGCGGCTTCGTTAACTTCACCCTGGCAACAGCCCCACTCAACCACAACACCACCTGCAAGTAATAGCCTCAATTCACCTGTCCAATACTGTTGTCCTCCCAATGGCAACAGGTTTGGACCTTAACATTGGTTTTGTGCAGGTATAGAGGTTTCATGGATGATAACGGTGAATATCTGCCAGAGTACTTTCACCTGATTGCTATACGACTCAGCTTCGTCGTCGTCTTTGAGGTCAGTGTCTCTTACAGTTTTTAGTAGTGCATCCAGACTGAACGCAACTGGAACGTCAGGGGCGTCTGGTTTACAACCTCGGTCTATGGTAGATGCGCGTCTAGGGGCATCGAGAAATCTCGGACACGACTGGTGCTGCGCCTTATGAAGCATGTCTGGCAGCAAACGCTAGAGTTAGAAAATCTGAACTTTTGCAGGTGAATGCAAAGTCTTAACCCATCATAGAGTTTTGATCTGGTGTCCTAGCAGGAGAAGAAGATCAGCAGGTCGTCAAACTGGGCTGAGACGTGCTGAAAGCAACCCTCACCAATAGGTGGTGAAACTCACCAAACTCAGAATGCCTCTGAATTATCTGGTGAACTCAGACACAGCGCAGAGGCATGATGACCAGTTTTTTCTGCTTTCAGAAAATAAAGCCAAGCCGCTCTCTCAATTTCCTCTGCCTCTGTACAAAGAGACTGAAAGAAAAAAACAGCTTAAAGTCAAGAGGCTCTTCCCTTTCCACACTTTGCTCATTTGCGAATCTAGGGCGATTTTGGCACTCAGTATGAAGGGTTTGACTTCAAAGTGTCCAACTTGAGGCGTTAGCCGCCTTTTTGACGTGTGAAACGTGTTCGGTCTGAATGCTCTATTAGTGTCATGGACCTTCACTGGAGAAGCTTCTAGTTGAGTGAGAGATGATTGAAAGAAGCCGCTGTTGCCTGTCTTGGTTTGATGATGTGTGTTTCACCATCTTTGTACCTCAGCATGTGGTCTTCATCATCGGCCGACTGATTGACCTGACGGTTTCTGACGTCCCAGAAGAGGTGGAGATTAAGATAAAGAGGGAGCACTACATGGCTAAACAGGCGCTGGCTGAGAATAAGGTCCAAGTCCTTGAAGTTTAGTTTGAGCATAATTTCCTTTCAGTTAGGCCGTGTGTTTGGCAGGAATGGTTTTAGATACATTTTCTTTTGTACCTCCAGGCTTTGGGGAAAGCCATGACGCCGAATGATAAGGACGCTATGCCAGGTCATCGTGGATCCAGAGGCATAATACAATTCGATCAGGGAATTGCATCACCGACAAATCTGAACACACTCCTACATGATGCGAATCCATCTAGCGGCTACTGACCTGAAGCCCGACTGCATCAGAACTGATGGCTATGAGACCGGTTCATGTGCAGGTTTTACAACCTGCAGAATGGGGCTCCTTCTGGATGTTTACTGGATTTATATAAAATATTTTAGCTTTCCAACTAGTCAGAACAGTATGCCGGTGAAGTATCTTCCTACCTTTACCTTCTGAAACCGGAAGACCTGACAGATTTCTGAGTAACTCCTGAGAACCTTGACCGACCCAGACCTGGAAGCCTCTTCCTCAAACAGAGAGGCTTCAAGTAGAACCACTTAAAATGAAAATGTGTTTTATTCTGCTGTTGGAGGGAGCTAAAGCTTATTCCAAGGTGTTTGTGATGTACCACCATATTTAGAAAAACTTACATGTCCAGCTCAGGCATTCTGGATGTGGGAACTTAAATTAGGCTTAGCTTAGGCTATGAATGTTTGTGTTTTGGTCACTTGTAGAGACATAAATTAATCTGCATTTGGAGCATTAGATTATTTCCATTTCTTCTGGCTGCTCAACTGTTGGTCATTTAATGTATATTTTTAAAAAATATTTTAAGTTTAGCTCATTAAAAAGCAACACCAACTTGTCTTAGTGAGAAAAAGTAAATATTTACTGCAAAATTCTGAATGTTATGTTTATTTTATAGTCAGATGTGATGTTATTTTTATTCTGTTTTTGCTAATGCTTGATTAAAAGTGAAATGTAATTGTTACATGTGAAATTAGTCATTTTATTGTTACAATAAAGAAACCATTGATTTGAAGGTTTGTTTCATTCAGGACGTTTCAGTTCATGTTGTTCACAATATGTCTGATTAGTTCATAATCATTTGAACATAAAGGTCAAGATTTACTGTAAGGGCAGACAGGAACTGATTTGAGAAACATTAATAATGTTCATCATACTGTCCAGACAAAAACAGCTTGGTGTGAGACGCAGGTCAGCAAACCGCACATGAACGATCAGAACCAGTCAAAGTGGGAGAAGAAAAGACAGACAGAAAAATCAAAGAGTTCAGAGGAAATGGAAACGTTGTAGAAAATCTTTAGAGTCCTGTCTGCTTTGACTCCTGAACTGGTAAAGTAGCTGCAGCAGATTGAAGACAAAAGCCTCTGACCTCTGACCTCTGATCTGAAGGCTTTGAGCTGCAGAAACATGATTAATATTCAGCGGTAAGCTGCTGTTCTTCTGAGGCGCCAGCAGGTGGCAGCGTGTTGCATCAGTGTCATGTGACCAGTTCATTTTAGAGCCTGAACTAAATATTTCACATCACTTCAATATGTCTTATACTAAACAAACTGCTATGGTGAATAAAATAGTTGTTTTAAATATGATGCTTATGCCATATTGTTTTTTTTGGGGTTTTTTAACACATTTTTTCTCTTTTTTGTTAGTAAATAAAAATGACTCACTTCACAATCTGTTCTGAAAACTGTCAGATTAATAAAGAATACTTTTTAAAAAGTGAAGTCTGTTAATGACGTGCATGTGGGCGGGGTTAGTGTGAATGGGGGGGATGTGGGCGGGGTTAGTGTGAAAGGGGCGGAGCCTCATTGTCTGGGTCAGCAGCTGCAGAGGTGATCTGGACTGTCTGCTGGTGAGCAACCTGAGGAAACTGATCCTTCATATCACTTTGACTCACTTTTAGTGTAAACAGGAAAATCATTTATCTTCTTAAAAAACAGCAAAACATGAAATTGATTCAAGAAATTGTTTTTCTTATACATATTTATTCGTTTATAGTGATTAACAGCTTATCTTAATCGCTATAAAATTTTCAATGATCAAGCAGTGATATTTAATTAATGTTTGATAGTTTATTCAAGCCATTGTTTTTATTATTAAGGTGGAATTAAGGACAATCATTTAAATGTGTTGTATTTTCCCTGATCCACACAGGATCAAAATGATACTACATGCGTTAATTAGTGGCTTCCATTTCAAATTAAATCTAAACAGCAACAGAACTTTCAGACGGTTTCTGAATTTAAAACCGTTTTTGAATAAAAACCTCTGCGTGTTTCTGCTGAAGAACCAACAGCTCCTGGAAAACGACCGCAGCGCCTCGGGCTGAATTTACTGGTGAAAGCGGCGCAAGTGTTGATTTAACAGGTAAAACACCTGAACCGCGCGGCTCGGACCCGCAGACCTGCTGACCAGACACAGAGACGTCAGGTGAGTTACTGGGCGTGTTTGTGGGTTTCCACAGGAGGAGGAGGAGAAAGGTGGGCGAGGATGAAGAGCAGCGCGGAGAGGAGAGCGGACAGCAGGACCCCCATTACCATGGAGGTCAACAGATCTCGGAGGTCGTACGGCAGTATCACCGAGGTATCCGCTTTCCTTTCAGCGCCAACATTCAGAAGCTGTAGTTCCTGCTCCAGCTTTTTAAGTTGGACATTATTTTATCCTGAAAGCTGAAGTTTTTGTCAGGCTAACACATCAGAAGGACGACGATTCATTCTCACTAAAACAGGAAAAGCTTTGCAGAACTTCCTGGTTGCCTTAGTCCTGGTCAGTGCTTATCGATTATCCTACCCAGATGCTAAATGTTCTGCCTGATTAGAAATTAAAGCTACTGCTGGAAGCTAATTGATAACCCTTCAGCTACAGTGCTGTAGGGAAATCTAAACATTGCCCTTCAGACACAAGAAATTATTAAATTATGTTCAGCTTCCAGCAACCTAATTACAGATGTGCTCATAAGTTTACATACTCTGGTGGAATTTGGGACTGTTTCTTTTTCAGCAAGTAGAATATAATAAAAACTTTATACATAGTTTCTGCAAGTCTGAACCGGATGTGACCTGCACCATCTTAGTAGGCAGTACATAAGCCGCGACTTTTGTCACACGCTTTCAACCCTGCGGCTTATACAATGATGCGGCTTATTTATGCATTTTTGTTCTAACGGCCACCAGGTGCGCTCGAGCAGAAAAGGTAAGAGTGAGACAGGTGTATGTGTAGAGGAAGACGCAGGTTTAATGTAACTCAGTGCTCAGGAGGAAGATGAAGAAGCTCTCAGTGACTTTTACCGGTATGTTTTTTTTAACCAGGCCTGTTAGTGCTGTGTTACTACCGTACTGCTGCTGTGTTACTGCAGTAGGAAGTGGCCAACAGTGCAGGGCATTCTGGGTAAATACAACCAAAATAAATGCTAGCTTAGTGCTAGCGGGAGAAATAGCTTGTGGTCTTTAGCTAAAGACCACAAGCTATTTTCACTAAAATCTGATCCTCCATCTTGTTTCCATCTGGTGAAGAAGGAAGTTGCTCTCAGTGTCTTCAGAGGTTTTTGTGTGGTTTCCTTCAGTGGTTCTTGGTGCAGCGCCCCCACAGGCCAGGAGGGGAACAGGTTGGTTTGACTCAGAGTCACAGCAGCTGGAGGTGGAGCAGGTGGTGAAGTTTTGGTCCCAGTTGAACCAAACTATCAGGTGGTTTTTAGATTTAGCAGTCCCTCCAGTTTTTCACCATCCTATGATTATGAAAAATGTATGCAAAATCCCCAGATTTTTTTTTTTTTTTTTTTTGCGCTATTGCATGATGTTGAAGTCATTGTACATTTTTTGCAAAAATTGTCTAAAATAGTGGGTTTAAGCGACTGCTAACTCTCAGCTCCGGGCAGTATTTCATACTTCTACTACACTGCTTCCTCAGACTTACTTGATGTTAGGTATTGTCTGTGATCGTTATGACATGTAATAGAAAATCTAATTTACAGAATATTCTCCTTGTTTTCCAGAAAGCAGCGACTCAGGACAGGAACGTGTTCAGCGACGGAAAGACTCGAATTGGTGAGATGGATTTTACTGAAACCCTTTATCAGAATTTATGTTAGGTATCATTTAACAACTTTTTACTGGAAAACACTGAGAGATTAAATTCAGAATTAATGATTAAAATATTGTAAATCAGCTTGCTGTTGAAATTCTACAGTTTTATGTTGTTAGTAAAACATTAATTTGTTCATAAAGAAGGAATTAGGAATATCTTTTTCCATCTGCATGAGTAAACTTTTGAGTGCTGTTTTCCGATTGGTCAGATTTTGTCCTGGTGTGGGAGGAGCTTCGTGGTGCTAATGAGAACGGCACAAGTTATGGCGCCATCCAGAGGAAGTGGAGGGAACAGTTTCTGAGTAGACTGAGACAAGTAGGCCTGCTGCAGGAGCAGGTGAGCAAAACAAACACACCTGAGAGTGAAGTCAAACCCAAACAGAGCGACATGTGACTGAAGCGGCTGCCTCTGATTGGCTGTGATGAGAAATGTGATGCCTGAATGTAAACACTTCAAGAAACAGAGAGGACATAAATGTTTGTACAGAGAGGTACTCAGGTCCAAGCCCACATCATGAGGCCTCCACCACCGTGGTGGCGTTCTGTTTCTTGTGCCAAACATTCACTTGTCCCTATTTGTCCTGTAGAGTTTCTGTGGGGTTGGTGGGATCAGCATCACTCTGATGGTTCTGTCCTGTTGTCCACAGAGGATGGTCTCCCAGATCAAGAGGAAGATCCACTTTGTCCTCCTCAGCGCCCCCTGGGATCTCCTCTGTTTCTACGCTGAGGAGATCAGTCTCAGAGCGCCCCTCCAGGTAACCCCCCAGTCCCATGCAGCTGTCACGCCTCTAGTGGACGTCCTCTCAGCGTGTCCTCCGTCCTCCTGCAGGTGGTCACCATTCCAATCACCAACTGGTCTGAAAACTTCCTGTCCAAGCTGTCCCTGCCCAGTCCACTGTCCCAGAATGTCCCCAACCAACCACCTGACTACTACACCTGTCAGTTCAGGACCAACAAGCTGGAGAGGTCCGCAGCGTCTCTGTCCTCAGTCTGGGACCAGACTAGTTTCAGCTGCAGCATCACCTGTCATCTGTCTGCAGGTTCCTGGGAAGTGACAACAAAGAGACGTTCTTTAAGACCACCCAGAGACACAAAGTGGTGAGTTCAGGTACTATTTGTTTTACGTGGGGAAAAAAATCCTCTTCTTTTACTCAGATTTGAAAAATACAGCATTTCAACAAATTAACTTTAACACCTTCTCTAAGAAAGTGAGCAAAATGTTGCGTTTTGTATCATCATATGCAGATGATATTCAACTGAGCCTGAAGTTACTAGCAGATTACTTTACTGTCTCATTCAGACAGTATTTCAGATCAAACCATCCACAGAATAAGTTAAATTCAAGCTGAAGCAGCGTTGAATGCTCCTCGCCCCTCTGTGCCTTTCCGGCCTAATGGCGACCACAGCCTCCGGCACCACCAACTCCTTCCTGTCGCCAACGCTCTCATGCCATTCCCACACTTGTTTAATAGGCGACGCAATTACTGAATCTTCAAAATAGCCTTCAGTTCAGTTCAGTACGAGTCCAAAGCAAGACTTTAAAGACAGGCTGAAAACTGACTTTCCACGCAGGAGAGACGTTGTCACTTCCTATTTGGTGGTGTATCAATGGTGAGGTCGTCCTGGAGGTTTTTGAGCATGTGGTCAACATGGTTCAGTGGATACAGATTTGATCTTTTATCATGCACAGTCACCCAATAATCTTCAGTTTCTTCTCTGAGTGGGTGGAGCTTAAGTGATGTCATTAATGTACCACACTAATGTGTGCAGCAGTGCTCCCTGATGGTTCTCTGGTACAGATTGGATGATGTAGGAAGATACAGATGGTGGAATAATCAAGGGGGCGCACTGGAGTCAAATTCCAACATAATCCTATTGGCCTCTTTAGAGGTTAACAAAGGTCGTTGATATCCAGTTTGGTGCAAATCGGAGGACGCATGTGTGATTTAGAGCCAACCGTATGCAAACGGCGAGGGATTGGAGTTCGCCAGTCAGCCACGCCCCCATGGTTCAGCCACCAGCCAATGATGAGACGATTTAGCATCATGTTATTTTATGTTAGTTGGTGCATCAACCTTTATGAATCAAAGAGTAAAAGGAAGACATCCAGCAGCAGAACAGGTGACTTCCTGTTCAAAGTGGGAGGGGCTATGGTGATGTCACCAATTGACTCGTGTAATGAGCGCTGGTCTGTTACAGCACAGAGAAAGGTTGATGCAGATGGACCCTTGAGTGTGTGCATCTATCCATGTTTAATGGTCAGATGTTGAGGCTTGGCCACGCCCACATGCTCTGATGCAGCCAAAAGATTTTGATAATTTTTGATATTCAGTGCTGAGTCTTGAGGCACTGAGTCAGTGGTTAACAGCACAGTTAACCACATGCAGACATGGCTAAAGTCTGCATGTGAAAAGCTGTAGGAGGAGTTTGCTCAGATACAACATGTCTAAAAGAGACAAAAGGTAAGGTCATTTGATTGATAAAGCACATTTTCAACAACAAGGCAATTCAAAGTGCTTTGCATGAATTAGAAGGAAATACAAACAAAATAACAAACCAAAGGAAAGAGCAAAAGAAGAAAAATAATCTAATAATGTTGATCCAAAGTATATAAACTATATACTCCTGTTCAGGATTGATAGATAAGCATAAGTAAGTATCCTCTGGATTTTCTATGTATGCTCTAAATTTGTAAAAGTAATTAACTAAATATTCCTGTTCTGGAAGGTGGTTTTGATCCAAAATGGCCGACTTTCTGTTTGATTTGGACCATGACTCCAAGAGACTGTGTAGTTGGTTCTGACATGACACATAGTGCCAAATTACATAACTCTATGTCAAAGCATGGTACGGGGCTGATTTTTTTAAAAACAGATTTCCAGGGGGGCGCTGTGGAGGAATTAAGCCACACCCACCAAAAACTGGACCGTATTCCTGTTGGATAGATTAAGTTTGGTGCAGCTCATCCTCGCTTTGTGAAAGTTACAGTGTTTTGTTTTGGCGAGTATGCAAAGTTCAGTGCTTGGCTTCTCCCCCTAAACATACTCAAAAAATTTAGATTTTTAATAACTTTTATCCCCCATCATTTAACTGCACACTGACCAAAAATGAAGCTGATGGCTCAAAATCCCTAGGAGGAGTTTGTTAAAGTTCAAATTGAGTAAGCAAGAAAAATGGTCAAAATTTGCCCTGTGATCCAAAATGGCCGCCTTCCTGTATATTTAGGGCATATCCCCAAGAGACTTTATTTTTTGGAGTTGGGGTGCGTCTACCTATGTACCAAGTTTCATATTTCCATTGTACAGTTTGTCCTATCTCACTTTAGGGGGCGCTGTAGAGCCGCTTCGCCACAACCACTTTTGATTCTATAAAAATCCCATCAAGCAGGGGACAATTTTGAGGAAAGTTTGGTGAATTTTCAGCCAATGCCCCAAGAAAAATATGAAATCCTACAATAGCAATACACCTGTAGACATTAAAAAATAATAATTTATTTTTACAGAAAAAAACAGTTCATATCCCACTCAGACTTCCAGCAGAGTGAACTGGACTCTGTGAACTGGTTCCAGTCCCAGGCTGCTCCTCATCCCTCCTCAGATCCAGGATGTATCTGTCAACGGACGGATGGTGCAGAGAGCAACGCCTCCTTCTGCAAACACTCCCAGAGTCTAACAGCTGGTAATGCTGCAGGAAACCAGTTTCAGAAATGTAACCATCAACCCCAAAAAGGAGCATGAATCCAGAGCAGGGAGCTGAAAATAGGCATAATGTTGCTGCTGCACATAAAATCTGAGTTTTTTTCTGTCTGGCTTTTTATAAAGTTGCTTTGTTTTCAATAAACTAATTTTAGAGTATGAAGTGATGGGTGCAGTACTTTGTCTGACCTGTAGGGGGCTGTATTTGACAAATGAAGCTAAAAACACAGATGTTAGATTGTGATTTTTTTTATTTGATTTTTTTTGCATTTAACATTTAACTGTATATTCTTAAAGTTGGAATATTGTTATCATTTAAAAAATTGCTTAAATATTTGTATGTTATTTTTCAATAATTAAGACCTTAAGGATGCAAGAAGCACTTTCCCTCTCAAATGTCCTTAAACTCCTAAATATTTAGAATTTTTATTGACAATTAATGTTGCTTAAAATTAATGATATAATATATGCTATTTCAAAAGAAATCAGTATTTTCAATAGTTCGACAGACCGACGACCTGTCGGGGTGACCCTGCCTCACACCAGCACCCCTGCTGACCCCTGCTGACCCCACTGGGATAAGGGTGTTAGAAAATGGATGGATATGAAAACAAGATGGATGAGACGGAAACATTAAACACTGAGAAGTTCCTCAGGGCCATGTCCTGGTGTCCCTCATCTTTCTTTTTCAGTTTGTAACAGTTTGAGTTGAGGAAGAGTTTCAACATAAAATGTTCCTCTGTGTCTCTGCAGCTGTATGAGATCCTGGCCAGAACTCCGTACGGTTGTGTGAACCGGGGCGAGGTGGGCATCGACCGGCTGATCAGTGAGGAAGTCTTCACAGCAGCGTACCCACTGCATGAGGTCTGAACCTGACGTTCCTACACTTTTAAAATGGCTTAGAGGAACCTTTACAATGTCAACTCTGTTTGCAGGGGAACTACAGGATACCGGACGAGCCGGTGCCCCTCCAGTCTTTAGGACTGAGGCAGATCCTGCATGCGTACTGGTCCAAGTGGTCCTGCTGGAGACGCTACCAACCTCTGGACCACATAAGGGAGTATTTTGGGGAAAAGATAGCTCTCTACTTTGCATGGATCGGTAATTTGTGTCTTGTTTAAAATGATCCAGTCCAGATTGTCTGTCCAGACTTTCCTGTAATCCTTTAAGGTGGTCTAAATGAACAGTTCTCTGATATTTCTGGCAGACTTGAGGGGTCTTAGAGATCCTCAGTGGATTTTAGCAGCTCTCTGTAGGATGAGGAGTTCCTCAGGGATGTGTGCAGCGTGGCTCTCAGTAATCTATTAACTTTAAGTGGAAAACAAAACAGCACCACTTTAAATGATTTCAATCAATTCTCTCCTCAGAAGGCAGATTGAACCCAGAGTTCATGACTGTAATCCTCCTCAGTGTTAAGTCAGTGGGTGTCCTCAGGTTTCTACACTACCTGGCTGCTGCCTGCGTCTGTGATTGGGACTCTGATCTTCCTGTTGGGTTTTGTGGTTGTGTCCAACGACGTCCCAGCGTAAGAACACATTCCACTTTTATTCTTTAGGCTTTATGTTTCTGTAACAATCCCAGTCGCTGTGGTGAAAACGATTCACCACACAAACAAAAGCCTGGATGCTCAGAAGATGTTCTTTGTACCTGCAGGAAGGAGTTGTGCGAGAGCAAAGACACTTTCATCATGTGTCCTCTCTGTGACATCTGCTCCACCTGGAACTATTCCAGCATCTGCTTCACCTATAAGGTACCTGTGAGCCATCTTGCTTTCCTTGAACCAGCCTCAGTCGGTCCAAGCTGGTCTAAACAGCGAAGGGGTCAGTTATTGTCAGAACTAAGAGTTTTCATTTCTTAACGGCGTTTTTAATGACTTTCAACCAGTTGTCTGCTGCTGTTCAGTTGACTGGCTCTCAGGGTTTAGTTTTCAACGTTCTCCTGGGTTTCCTTAGATAAAAAAACCTTTTTAAACTAAATTGAATAATAATCTTAATGAACTGTTTGCTTATTAGGATCAACTGAAATTGTTTATTGGATTAAATTTACCTTTTTTTGTCAAGCGCATCGGGGCGACGCGTGTTGTGAAGATGAGCTAAATAAATTAACTGAACTGAATTGCATTGAACTGGAGGCCAAGTTTGTCTCTTTCTTTAAGTGATGTGGTTGCGGCCACACAATCATCCTCGGGGCGTTAACTTTTGATGTTTCTAACGCAGCTTTGTGTTCATGTTTTATGTTGACGCTGTGATTTCCCAGCGTTTCCACTGTTTTTGGTGCCACATCTTCCTCAGCATGTCCTTCGTGTCTCTGCAGGCGGGTCTCCTGTTTGACAACTGGGGGACAGTGTTCCTCAGCTTCTTCAT
>CAEFZY010054183.1:0-16874 GCA_903066815.1 Brachyrhaphis roseni | reverse complement strand
TGCTACATCCACCACAACGGCTTTCTTCTGTTGTTTATCCACCACGACAATGTCTGGTTGGTTCGCCCTTACCATTTATATATATATATATAAACCTAAAATAATATTTGGACTCCCAAAATTCGAGGCTCCAGGTTTCTCTATATTCTTTGTAAAGTCAAGCTGAGGTTTATTTGACATTTCATGCTGTGTTTACTAAATGCGGTTCGTAACTTTGGAGAACGCTATAGTTTATCCATCAAAATTATTGAATGTTTAGCCAATTAGCAGAGTTTGTGAATGTAATGTAACTGTTAAATTGTAACATTTGGAATTTTTGCGACATCCTAAAGATGCTAGTTAGGTAGCATCTTTAGTTCTGTCAGGTCTCTCGTCTTGTGAGGCAGAGAGACCAGTAAGCCGGATATGTCCTCTGGGTTGTGATATGAATGAATAAGTCAAATTAGAAAACGTTTAAGACAGTTCTGAAAGTTGTGGTTTTGAGAAGTCTTGTGTGTTTGAGAACAAAACATTAATTTGTACCTTCTTAGCTTTAGCTAGTTGAGTGCGAATGCTAAGGTTAAACATGCTAACTAGCTGAAGTTCTCAAGCCTCCCAGACAACTGACGTAGGCTGTGGTTGTCAATGAGAAAAGGTTTACATGTCAACTTGTTAAAATAGATTTTATAAAGCTTAGTGCTTCGGTGATATTATATTAGTTTACCATAAACAATGGAGGATAAACCAGAGAAGCAAAATTGTCTCCATTGCTTAATTTAGGCAGGTATATTTTTGAAAGTGGTTGAAATTGAACTAACTTAAGTGTCTTTCACCAATTAAATTTTAATAATTTCTTCTCAAAAACTGACTTAAATGCACCAAAATAAAATAAGCAAAAATATTATGCCACTTTTACATTCCAACAGTGTGTTTTATCAGTATACTTTTTAAAGATTTGGTATCTACATTTGAGTAACGTCCTGCAAGTTGAGCACTGGTTAATGGAGGACAAATAACATGCGTGTGTTCATCTCAGCAAGGTTCTGACTTGAAGAAGGAAACTGATGAGGCAACAATTATAGGAACAGCTGGAGCAGCTCTGCGCCCTGCTCATCTGAAATCTGTTTCGTGGAGCAAAGTCACGAATACACTAGAAATATGTGGAAGGAACAAAAAATAGTCACGCAGGTAATTGGAGAAAATGCTTTTAAAGCTGTGCTTTGTTGGAACAGAAAGAAGAATTATTTGACATAGCCATAGAAGAAGTGATGACACGCCTCCCCAGAAATGTAGCTCATTTGTCAAATCGCTATGCCCCGAAGGAGTCTGTCTTTGCATTCTCTAAGCCATCTTACTACTTTCATTTTGCAACTGGCCACATCCAACACCTCTGAATCGCTCCCTGAGCCGCTGTAGACCGCTGAGACGGCATTTATTCTTAAGACGGAAGCACTCAGCGGACATTTTCTCATTTTGGCTCTTCAGCCATGTTGATTTCAGAAACGGCCTGTTGGTCTACTTTAGTTAATAAAATAAAGTGTTTTGTATTTCATTCAAAGTTCTCAGGAGCTGAATCTTACACGAAGACTAAATGTGAACCGAACAAATAAACACCTGCTGAGGACAAAAAGACGATTTGAAGTGTCAAGAACTTGAGCTTTCATGCATGTCTCTGGTACACTTCCCAATTACTCCAAATTGTTCAACTCAGTCTCATTGTTATTTCAATGAACAAGTGTTCAGAACAGCTCAGCAGATCAGTTTTGGCAGAACCGTTAGCGTAAAAACATGAAGACAGAAGAAAGATCTCTTCCTATATAGACTATAACTTAGAGTCGCAGAGAAAACCCTAAATCAATCCTGCTGTCAGCGTTCCCTCAATCGAAGGTGAAGACAAACTCGTTTTCATCTTGACACCGGTGAGATGGGGAGAGATTCAGGCTTCTATGAGAGCCTTGGAATGACTTTTTGAAGAGTCTTGAAGAGAAACAGAACTGATGACTTCCAAGAAAGACACAGAAAACCAGGAACAAATGCGAAATTGAATCGCTCCGAGCACATATGTGTTACTATGCACTTAAAAACAGAGGGATTTAAAGAGGGATAAAAAAAATGCCAAAAAACATATGTCTACAAAGAAAACACCAGGGAGTATGCTGTTTGCACAGATGGAATAGAAAATAAGCAAGGAATTATGCTGCTGCACTGTAAAGCAGAAATATTCTGTTTAACAAAAGATTTGTACTCACCTTAAACAACTGACTTTAACTTTTGAATGGAAAAGAAGTTAGTATTTGACATCAAGCTCAAGCACACTTGGGTTACAGAAAGAACATTTTAAAATTGTCTACTCAAAGTCTGGATGGCCTTATGATGACAGTTCAGGTTCAAACCCCATTAAAGTCAAACAAGACTGCCTTTGAGAAAACCCCTGGCAAATTTTGGGAAACGTCACCACAGTGGGAGGAGCCAATAACAATTGAGGGGCGTGGAGGGTTGCCGTATTTACATATTTATTTTCCAGACCTCTCTTGCAACTTCTTTTTTTTTTTTTTCAATAAAGCAATCAGCGATAAATTTAGCAACCTTTTTATAATACTGTAGACTTTTGGCGACATGAAAGCACAAATAAGATACAGTGGTGTTACCAAAATATTAATTTTATTTGAGAATAATTGCTTTTTGTTTTTCTTTTTTACTGCAGTGTGAGCTGCAACATGTGCTGGGAGTGTAACTCCTGATTTGGTAAATGAAGCAGGTGCTCAACCTGCTGAGTAAACTGTCTGTCTGGATCCTCTAACTAATCCAAGATGACAACCCTTACTCCTATAATTAGCTCTCAGGTTCATGCTGGGCTGATTAATTAAGTTTGCTTTGCTCAGGTGGCCTTTGTCATTCGGCCACGGTTTGACTCTTTTTACCGGCCAGTCATTTGTTTTTTTTATTTTTATTTTTTCAGAGAAGCAGCTCGGTGTTTTTTAAAAGAATGCAAGAGGAAGCCGCAGGGGATGCGGATCCTCATGTGGTCTTTTAAAATCCTTAATTACTTTTGCTTTATTAGCGCAGTAATTGTCTCTTCCGGAAAATCTAGGACTGTAATCCCTTGCAAAATGTTCTGGTTTGGTAAAGTGTTTCTATTAACAAAGTTGGTTTCAACTTTACTCTGTAACCGAATCTTTTGACTAAATCTTCCTTTATTTCTAAAGCTTTGGGACACAGTGGCATTTTATAGCACAATCAAGTGTCTATGCTAACTTCAGTTGTTAAAAAATTCCTTTATATATCAAATATAACTTAAATGAAATTTGATTTCATATGTTAACGCGTTAAAATTGGGTCTCTGTCTCTTTAAAACGCACTACTCTTTCTGAAACTCCACCTTCAGGAATTCATCACAAAATTCCATATTTGTTAAAACTGTCACCATGTTGTGACACTACAATATGAGAAAGATAATCTATGAAAAAATCTATCTACTCAACTTCCACCCTTAACTACTATTAACACTTGAAGAAATACACCATTTCAGAAACAACCAATCAGAGCCGGGAGGAGGGTCTTTGAGCTGTCAATCTACGCTGCTAATTGTACTGATGGCGGAGAACTAGCCTTAGCATGTGTAGCAGGCTATGTTTTGGTGAACCAACTGTAGCATGGCAGAAACCAAGGGGAGGGGGAGAACATGAGTGTGATTGACAGCGCTAAAGACCCTCCTCCTGGCCCTGATTGGTTGTTTCAGAAACAGTGGTGTATTTCTGCAGTTTGCACTGGGAGCACTGGAATACAGCAGAGGAACAGAGGCTTTCCCTTCTTTCATATTGTATTTCTTATACTGTCATTACACAATGGTGATGAATGTAAAAAAGAGTTACATGCTGCAGCTTTACCAACATTTTCATTTTTATCCCTCCTAAAGTGAACTTTTTACCCTGCTGTCTGGCATGTCCACTGACCCCACATAAGCTTTTAGAGGTGTTGTTTATATATTTATATATATATATATGTGTGTGTGTGTGTGTGTGTGTGTGTGTGTGTGTGGGTGTGTGTGGGTGTGTGTGTGTGTGTGTGTGTGTGTTTGTGATTTTGGGAACTGACAGTCTAACAGACTTTGGTCCTACCATATCTGCAGCTCCTCTTCAGTGTTGCTCTATGACCTGGAGGGTTAAATAATTGAAACATAAATAATTTTGTTTCAAGTTTATCATCACTTATACATCATCAGTGATGATGTATAACAACATCACTTAAAAGAAAAAAAAAAAAAAACACAAAATCATTGAACGACTGCCATGTTTGCAGTATAGTTAAAATTGTGTTGTCCTCTTGACAAGCAGTGACCACTGATCTGACCAGCCCCGGTACACAGGCACAAGCCTCAGGCTGGCTCTGATAGGTGGATACGGGGGGATTTCTAGTCGCGCTCTCGCGCTCGTGTATGTGTGTCAGCACGTGGGTTCCTCCCCGCCCCCTTCCCCTCCATCCTCTGTCCTCCGGAGCTCGGAGGCGCACAAAGACGCGCTGCAGCACCGCGTCCGTGTGTGTGTGTGTTTTTCTCTCCCCTCCCTCCCCTTTCCTCTCTCCGGTGTTTTATTTCCGCGCTTCCAGAAGAAAAAACCAGCCTCGTTTGGGCTTAGTTACAACATTTGCTTTTATGAAAGTAATTAAACAGGACAAAAAAAAAAAAAAAAATCTTCTCATTGTCCCCTCCAGCTCCCCTGCCCTCCCCACTCCTCCGTCCTCTCATGCCGCCGCTACGGCTCCGGAGAAGGGGCGACCTGTGACGGACCGAGCGGGCTTCTCCATGAACATGGCGTGCATCGGGGACGCGGACCCCTTCACCGCCGCGATACCTGCCACCAAAGTTGAGCTGACTGTGTCCTGCAGGTGAGTGCAAAGCCACGCGTGGAGTGTTGGAGGGACTCCCTGCGCGAGTGAACGCATCACTACAGGATCGCCTTTATGTCTCTATATAGCTGCGGAGGAGAGAGGTTTACGCCTTATAGGAGGCAAATGGATGTAAATGAGCATCCTCTGAAGATTTGCTTTGGTCTGAACGACCCGCTGGATGTGAGGGAAGAGGGTTTTTAGCTTCCAGATATTCTCGCTGTGTTGCTGACAACAGGATGGAGACTGAAGAGATTGCATGAAAACACACATCAGTTTGAATGTGTATCTGTTTCAGTGAGGTGTTGATGATGCACAAACACGCAGCTGCTGCATTAAGGAGTTTTGTTTCTAAATTGTTTAGTCGACAGGATCGGGATTTTTATCCCCCCCCCCCTGCCGAGCAAATAAATTGATAACTGTTGGAAAACGAAGAGAGAGGAAAAGCAAGAGTGATTGTCAAACCTAATAAAAATCTGTGAAACTCTTTTTATAACCCTGCAGTTTGAACCGACAAGCAGAAAGAAAAAATGTAAGAGTCTAATCAGATTGTGGTCACTTGCTGTCCAGTTTGGGTCTGAGATGTAGAGGCGTAATGGAGAACTGTTCTGGTTCCTGTGAGATCCAAACAGAAAACTCATGGACCGCATGGAACTGGTAAATAACAATACAGTTAGCCTTGGAGCTGGAGCTGGGTAATGAATCACATTTCATATTATTCAGGGTTTTATGGCTCATGACAGCAACATAATTACATAAAATATGTTATGATTAGAGCTGGACAATATTTAGTTCACCAATTCAATTGAAACATATTTTATTTATCTCAAAGTGGAACTTTATGTTGTTGTAACTCATTATTCAAGATTCTTCACATAGGTGTTGTAGATGGTGGCGGGAGGAAGGATCTCCTGCAGCAGTCCGTATCACAGTGACCTGCTGAAGCCTCTGTTTTTCTACGACAGTCTCATGAAGAAGCTCAGGGTTACTCATAATTTTCTTCCCAACAACAGACCTGTACAGGGTTTAGTAGCTGATTTGCTAAAGCTCCCAGAGACCGAGTGAGAAACTGCAGTGAATTTTGAATTGAATTTGATGGGAAAGAAGGAAAACAAGGACATGGCGCTCTGCTGCGATCATATTGTTGCTGTGATTTGCTCGAAAATTCACAGCAAAGTCTTCTCAACACATCTGAATAATATTTTAGCAGAACAGCTCTGGATTCTAAGACAGGCATGACTCAAAATCACCTGATGGGACAAAATTAGCCTCTGGGTTGTGTCTGCCACTGTACTGGAAGCAGCATAAAAACGCAGCAGTGGCAGCATTTTGCTGCTGAAACGTTATGCGATCAAACAGAGCTGTTCGGGAAGTGTTGTAGTCTGTTAAATTTTAGATTTTGTGATATATTTGCACGGATTTCCTTTAGACTTTTGCAGACTGACTGACGCTGGAGCTCACAGAGAGCGGTGGGGAAATCACCATCATGGGAAGAAATGAAAGACGAAAAAAATCCGAGGAGAATCGCAATCGATACGTCATGAAAATTTTATACAACTTCATGTTTCCTTTAAGAGTTTGACCTACAGTTAAAAGCATGTGTTGTGTTTCTGTAATTGTCTTATTCTAAACACAACATGTCAGGAAAAATAAAATCTACATTACGTTATGATTTACTGAATCAATTTCAGCCTCGTATGATATCCTCGTTATCGCAAGGCTGGAAGCAGGGAGCGTTTGTTGCCATTTATTGTTTTATTGGCTGAACTGAGCGACTGACGGATATATTCTTTTATATATGTTACTTTCACACAATCTTAAAAAAGAACTGAATTCCTGTTGGGTTTGGTTTGATCACCGTTGTTTAGGTATAAGTTTGCCTTTTTTAAAAAGACAAACAACAAATCCCCCACTCCGCAAATATGAACTGTAAGCCACATGTGAGATGTTTGCTGATCAAACCTAAAAAAGATTTTAAAGTAAATTTTATTTCTAGCGACATTAAATCAGTGAATCATCACTTGAGGTAACATCGGGAAACAAACCAAAAAAAGCAAATCCTGAAAACGTCTGAGCAGAAAAAGTCAGCCTGGTAACGACCTTAATGGTTTGAGAGAGCCAGTGTGGACACTGCTAGCTGACACCATCTGGGTGTGTGTTTTTTTTTTTTTAAGGCATAGTAGGAGAAATGTTTATCTGAGCTGTGACTCATCTCAGTTTTCTAACAAACGCTGCTTTTATTCATGTGAGCGTAATGCATAATCCCGGGCTTCCATGTCCTCCTGACAGCTAATAGAACGGATCCGACGGAAAATGGACAAAGAGCAGCCGAGCCGCTTTAATGGATGCAAAGGCATTTGGAGTCACACAGTCATTAGGCGATGTATTGTTGCCATGAGGAGACACATAGCAGCTCGAGTTCTTGGGAATGAAACTGGAGAAAAGAGATTGTGAGTAGAAATCTAGCAAACTCCAGGTTTCTCTGGTCAAACACACCTGGAAGAAATGATTCAGAAACCTTCCTACAGTCAGGTTCTATAAGCAGGGGTCTTCAAAGTGCTGCCCGAGGGCCATTTGTGGCACTTGGACTTGTTTTTGTTTTTTCTTTTTGTTGCTTCCCCTAGCAGTTTGTAACATCAAGATTCATACAAACTTGACCCGTCCAGCGCAGGTTGGTTGACGCAGATGGAGAATTTTCCTAATCGGAGGGAAAATTATTACCAACATGATTTTCCTGCAATGGAAAATGTAAAGTACGACACAAAATCTTTCTCTTTTTACAACTAAGCTTTTATAATAAGTTTATTTTTAAAATGGCTCTCTGTGTATAGAACACCTTTTACTGAGCTTTGACAGTAGTTTCTTTGCTTTCTTTACTTTAAATGTTTCAGATTTTTAACAGGACATTGGAAAGTGAGGAAAACGACTGTGCCGTTACCAGCCACTGAGCACTGGACAACAGAATCAGTTTCAATCACGATGAATGTGAGCTGGCGCTGAATGCAGCTCAAAAAAACAATCGCCACTTGTTTTTTTTTATTATTATTATTATTCATCCTCTCAGTCTTTTTTCAGCTGACACGTTTACTTTAGATGCCAGCGTTCTCCTCTACACACCTGCATAAGTTAAGCTGCTTGACAGACTCGTCCTCTGCGTAGCTTTTTTTTTTTTTTTTCTTTTACAGTGAGGAAAGAAGCATTTTTAGCTTCTCGAGTTGTCACCTAACAGCCGCACTAATATTTCTTAGCCGTCCCAGCTCGTGGGCGGTGTGATTCTCCCACTCTGACGTCTTTGTAAACCACTGAGGCGTTCGGTCTAGATAGATGCCATCCTCCTTCTCTCAATGAATCAAGACTCGTCTCAGGGCTTGTAGCTAGTCGAAACCAGCAGAGCTAACGGTCTGATTTAACTCCAGCCTGTTTGTACACGGACACGCAGCCATTCGACCCATGAGCACCTTTCAGTTCTGGTCCTATACATGCAAAGCCACTTCATACATCCTGCCTGGACAGTAAACAGCAATCTTGGCAGGCATTTAGCGCCGCAGGATCAAAAGACCCTTGCAAACCGTGGGGTCTGGGAGGCCGTGTAGGGTGGTGGGGGGCTTTAGGGGGTGGACGTTTGTGCAGAGAGACGTAGGTGCTTGCAGCGGCGGGACTAGCTACTGATCTGAGTGGTGCACAGTGTAGAGATAGCCGTGACCTTTGGACAACAAAAGGTAGGAAGTGTACTCCTTCTGAGAATTGACGTGCTCTAATGTGGCTGCATTGAACCTGGTCTCTGACCTGCTGGGAGGTTGGTCGATGTGTCACAGCCAATCCTGCGCTTTCCCAAAGGAAGGTTAAAAAAAAAAGGAGCTGAAAAGATTTTATTCATGGGAAAAAGGGAATTTGAACTGTGTAGGTATGTTTGTGGTTTTACATTGAGATAGGCTAAAGCCAGGGTTCTCCTCTACACACGGGATCGAAAGGCAATTTTCATTAAAGATTTCTATGTTGGAGAAACGTAGTTCAAAAGAGAAAACACAGTCCAAAATTAGACCTATTCCTCTTACAAACTTGTTTGGGTGTCATAATGCACTTAATGTGTTTCCTATTCACACAAAATAGGCGCATTTTTATATGTATGATTGGCCTGGGTATTGCCGTCCGGTGCTATTCTGCTTGATTAAAATCAACACTTTGGGTTTTTTCCCATTCACTTGGATTCCCCCAATAGGTTCTCTATTGAGCCAATCAGCAAACAGAGGGAGAGGTTGTGAACGATGACATGGATTTTCTGTGCTGTTGTAGAATTATAGTCTGCCTGTTGTTTGAGCAAAGACATCGAAGGAAGTGAACAAAGCCGTTGAGTCCATTTTGGCCACGCATCCAAATATTGAATCAACATTAACATCCACCGAGATTGGATCGGTTCTAACCTCATCACAATGGAGGATGTTTGTTTACAACGCAGACTATGTCCGGTTAGCTTCAAAGTCGAACTTGGAACTGGTGCATTATGCATTACAGACAAACATTAGAAATTGGGTAAAATTTAAAATCTCCAGGAAGCAATTGTTTCTCGATAGAGTCCAGACCCTCTGGATGAAGCAAAGCGTTGGAGGTACATGGAGGTAGTTTTACCAGGCTAGATGGGGTGGAATCACATGACCAAAGACTCTACACATAGAGCATTGTCTTAAAGGGACGTGAGTATAGTCTACCTATGGGTTCTCTTTGAAATAACTGCAACTCATTGTTTCTTGTCGTCTTGTTGCTTCCTTTGATACTTGCCTTAATTGGAAAGTAGGACAGAACAGTGTAAATGTCTTTACATTTGCAGTTTTTAGTAGAATTGATACATTGTTTTGAAATCTTTGTTTTTATAGTTACCGTTGAATCTATAAAAATAAGCAGCCGGTGGCTTTGGGAAATCAAACTAATTGTTTTCATTGTGTTTTTTATAGAATCAACTCGACCACCAGAACCACTTTATTTTGCCAAACCGTAACAGACTGAAACATAAAAATAAAATAACCAAAACAAAAACAACAAGGGTTTCCAAGTCTTTGAACCCAGTAATAACTTTTATACAACAAATAAAATGCTAGCATAGAGCTGAAGCAGAGCAATAGCAACAATGTCTTCAGATCTGATCAGCCCCAGTTGGGAATTGTGAACCACTTCCAGGCTCAGCAGAAGTCATTCTAAGTGGTTACATTAATGAGTTTTTTTTTTTTTTTGAAGCAGTCATTTGGTGTAATTAATGCGACATCCTGCTGCTGGAGCTTCACCTGGTTACCACAGAGAGCTGCAGTGGCTCCATTACCTTACTGACCGCCTCGCTTCGTGTGCCTCTCCGCTCCCGGCTTTCATCTTTTGCATAGCCACTTACCTGCGTCTCTCTGATTGCAGCGCGGGGATTTGAAGGCATCACGATGATTAGTGTCCTGTGTTTGATGCTTTTCCGCTGAAGGAAGCAGGGAATTTAATGCAGATTTATTCAGAACTTTTATGGTACAAAAGATGTACAGAAATCTCTTGGACTTGCAAAATGCAAACTGTCTGCATTGTAGAATTCATGTTGGAGTTAAAATTCCTTCAATGTTGTTTTATTTTGGTTAATGGATTCCATACGGTGTTACAGTATCTTTATTCCTAAAGTGCACTTCTACTTGTTGGGCTTTTCGTAAAACAGAGGGTTTTTTTCTCGGTTTGCTGCTCTGTAGCATGCTGGTGTGTATTAACACAACAAGCAACAGAATACAGTAAACAACCTTAGAGAAGCAAATGTTTTCAACCTCAGAAGGGTCATTAGGCCATTTCCATTATGGAAGACCCTGAATGTTCACATTCACTCTAGCAGCAACATCTGCAAGTTCTGATGTAGCGAACGCTGCCATCTACCAGTGTGGTCCAAACATCCAGCAAGGAGAGGAGGACTGCTGACCTGGAGTGACCTGCCAAAGGCTCTCCAGGCTGGGAGAAGAGCGGTGGATCACTCTCATCCACTGGTGGCTAAATATTTCTAAGTCCAAACCTCCAACTCGGATGGGAGGACTCTCCATTTTTTCTGAGATGTGTGGTCCATGCCCAATAGGACTTTTGGAGACTTCTTTTAGCATCTTGCAGTCCGCTTTCAGGGTGACTTTGCTTGAATGGCCAGACCTGGGCATATTTTAAATTTTTTCCACAGGTAGACCTTTTTTTCTTCTTATTGTTTTAAACTCTTTTGAGAACCTTTTGAAATACCTTACTAGACTCAGTCAGGAAACACACCAAACTAAATGTCTGAGGTGTAAAGAGGGCAAAGCGCTTTCAAAATTCTGAGTAATGATATTCTAATCTTGCTCACTTGCTCTGAAACAGAAATTTTGAACTTATTTTCTTCAGTTTTGTATTTCTATATGTGCTATAAAAATGCCCTGTTGGTCATAAGTTGGCCTAACTTTTCCACGTAGCTATATTTGATCACTCGTTTCTTTTGTACATTTTTTTGATAGTTATCTTTCTGGCTCCATTCATTCAAAGCCAAGCATAGCTACTTCTGTTTTTATTTGTTGTTTTTTTTTGTTTTTCCTGACGGATTGGAAGTCCCCCCCTCCATCTCCTCGCCTCGGTATTTAAAGCAGCAGTTGCTGTTTTTAGGTGCCTGTGATGTAACTGGTGGGACTTCAAATGTAATTCTGGTGTTGAGGAAGGACTGCTGCTGTAAATGTTTGATGAAGTATGAGGCACTCTGCTCGCACCGCCCCGACATTTTCCCAGGCTGCCCGTGGAGGAAAGGGCTTTTTAAAGTGTGACTCGTCTCTGTCAGGGCCAGGTGGAAGCCCTCGGGTGCAAATGAATCATAGGGAGTTTACCACAGAAGTGTGTGCTGCCCCCCCCCACACGCACACACGCACTGTTTTTCCTCTTTCCTTCTTGATATCTTGTTCCCTTCACCCTACCATACTGAGCCAACTGGGTACAGTATTCCCAGGGTTATAGTAGTTTTGGGTTTTTATTTTTTATTTTGTTGTGACTTTTTGTTTGTCTAATTCAGTTAAATGTAATTAGTTTTTATAGTGTGTTTGCTAGTTTTCGTTTGTTATTATTGAATCCTGATACACTAGTGGAGCCGTTGTCGGTCTGTTGCTATGGCAGCGGCTCTGGGTGTAGCAAAGTCGACGCAGAGAGCGAGAAAAAAGAAGATACAAAGGTTTTTGAGTTGTTCAACTGTTTTCCAGCATTATGTTTTCTTTGCTGTGGCGTACTGCATTAAGTTAATAATACCCACATCTCCAGGTCTTATTGTAACAAAATTGTCCTACCGCGTAAACACGGCTACAGATGGCAAGTAAAAGAATCAGTTTTTTGCCCTCAGACATTTTGCACATGCTTGAAATTTCCAGATGTAAACAATAAGACGCAATGTGTCTGTACATGAATACTCAACAAAAGATATAATTTTCAAAAAATGTTTTTGATTAATGCTGAACAACCCACTGACTCTGGCGGTCTCTCCCAACTTTTGCAGTCGCCATTTTGTGCCACCAGGAGGAGTCTGGAGTGCCGTAATTTGTGAACGGTAAACTGCTTGTGTGCTTCAATTCGAAAGGCTGATGCATCCATAATCACAAAACCAAAGGATATCATATCTGTAATCTCAGTATGTTTTAGTTTTATAAATCCACAATATAGTTCCAGTTAGTTTTCATTTATTTCAGTTAACAAAAATGTTTTCTCAATTTCAGGTTGTTTTCTTTTAGTTAACTTAAAACTTAACTTAGTTTTTAGTTTACTATAATAACCTTGAGTATTCCTCTGTCTCGGGCGTTCATCCCTGTTGGCAGTTGCCGACGTCTCCCACTTATTGCTCCTACACAATCTCCTGGACTGTCCGCCGGCGATACAAAAAAGCAAATATTATTGTCATGTATTTAAGGTCTGAAAGCTGGAGAAGGGCCAGTGGGCGTTGTCTGACAGGGAAGCAACAGAGCGTGGCATTTCACCATCTGGGCCACACAGGGATCAGCACAACACGAGTGCCTGATCTAGATACATCACTAGCCATCAACGGTTTGAGACCGCTCGTCGCTTGTTACACAGGACAGGACGTGCGACACAGCGCTCGCCCTGCAGCTCTCTCTTTCTCGCTCTCTCTATCCTCCTGCTCCTGCTATGTCTTTGTGGATCTTGCAGTAGAGCACAATATGGACATAGTCAAGCTGTTGTGATTGCTGTCTTTAGGATTACAAAGAACCGTCCTTTAGAAACGCAACAGTGGCATGACGAAGTATTTTCCCAGCAAAGATCTTTTCTGTTTTCGCTTGTTAGTCATTCATAAATGCTTCCAATAACCAAGCAAATTTTATATATGACAAAGATGCAAAGGATTCTGATGATTAAAGTTTGGGTATGTAACTTTCTCCAGGCCATTCCGAAACCTTCGCTTTTTTCGTCCACAGAAAATGTTCCACGAAGTCAGGATGTTTTTCCATCAGTCCTTAAGTACGTTACGTCAGAACCGGTTTTCATCTTGTAACTCCCCCTCAGATGTTTTTCTACCTCTTCTCTTTCTTATTGCTCACTCATGAAGTGAGTCGAGGCCTGCAGATCTTCACCATGGATTCTTGGTTCTCTGCTGACCTCCTGGATGACGTATCTACGTCCTCTTGGTGTAATTTTGGTATGGCCACCCACACCTGGAACGGTTCACCGCCGTTCTGTGTTTTCTCAGTTTGTGAATAATGTCTCTCACTCTGAATAACCGGTGTCTTTGCAATCCTTTAAAAGCTGACTGATAAAAATAAATGGATCTGTTTAATATCTGCTCTTGAGTTATTTTTGATCTGAGGAAGAAGAAATCTGTTAGTACAAACACAGTTAAACACTAAAATGTTCACACCTCTGGCAGATTTAGGGTTAAGATACTCTTTTTATTTTACTTATATGTCTCTTCTGGCATGAAAGTAATTTAAATTTATCTGTGTGCTGTAATTTTAATTGAGTTAAATGCAATTAATGACATTTTAATCAAAAACCCTTTGTGGACAAAATCCGCCTAATTTTCAATTCAGAATCTACTTTAGTTGCTAAATTATTGAATAAATACAGATATTAAAATTATTTTTAATCTATCATTTAGGTTATTCAGCTTTCAGGTGTTAAAGGAAACATCTGTGCTGCTACAATATGTTTAGCATTGAGATGCTATTTAAGGCTTGGATAGCTCTGCTAATAGGCTAACTCCTTTTAGGACAACTTGAACACAACAATAGTCTTTTCTAATGGCCCTCAGTTTGTATTTTGAAACAAAAATGAACCTCCAGTGAGTCAAGAGAAAAGGTTTTGTCATCCATTGCTGTTGTTTCCGGATGTCACTTGTGTGGAAACTTGCAAATTTAAAGTATCTTTTTCTATGTAAAAAAACAAGCAAACAAGAAAAACACCTCAATCACTAAAGATAAATCATATCAAATACCATTTGAGAAGTGCAAAGTTCTGGTCTGCAAATATTAAAAGGGTTTTCCATTAGTTTTATGGAAGAGTACCAGGAATTTTCAGCATGTCACATCTTAAAACATTAGACTGTTTTAATTATCTTTTACGTGCTTTCCAAACCTGCGTACTCTTAAGATTATCAGCTCCTTACAGGTCAGCCTCATCTGCGCTTCTCCAGCTGTGTCCAATCAGTGTTTTGTAAATCCTTCCATGTGCCATCGCCAGCATGATGTTTGTGAAGGCCGGTGTGAGAAACGACTGAAGTGTTGAGGCAGTTCCCTCATTGAGGGAAACATTAACTCCTGTGGGACCGGTGGTCGTCTTTCTGACATTTTTTTTTCTGCCTTTCTGCCCTGGTTGCCAAGTGATGATGAGGACCAGGTTGTCTTGACATTGCTGATGCATGTCTTGCATATTGATTTGGGTTTTCTTCCACATTTTTAAATGTATATTTTTAATGCTTTATTTTGTGTTTAATGCTCTCATTTATAAATTGTAATGCTTTTGTTGTCAAAAAGCCACAGGTTTGAGAATCTGACTGAAAAGGTGTCAGCTTAGAATGATTGGATCTTAAAGGGACAGTATTACGTAAAATTTATTTATTTGAGTTTTACATCATGTTATAATATTATTGCCTCACCTGAAACATACCTGGAGTGTTGCCTTGATTTTATCATGAATGATTGACAAATCCTTTAATCTCCATGGCAACCATGCAGCTGTGCAAAATGCCTGGCTGGACCTAGCTTCACCTTCTAGAAGGTGAAGCTCCTTGGAGCTGCAGTTTCCCAGCTTCCCCTGCGACTCCCCTACTCAGCTCCTTCAGACTAGCCAGCAGCAATTAGCAGCAAACACCTGGAACTGCACATCTGCTGAGCTCATTGTAGGAGCTACTTCTCAGTGAAATGCTAGTAAAAACATTAAAGGGGTAATAGAGGAGCCATGTTGTGATGACTTTCTGAAGGTGGAGCTTCAGAAAGAGCAGGAGCTTTTAAAGAGACAGAGGCCCAATGTCAAGATGTTAAACTACAAAGTCAAATTTCTTTTAAGTTGATATATATTGCCTTTTTTAACAACTAAAGTGCATAAAGTTACTTGATTGTGTTATAAAATCACAAGACATAACACTGCCCCTTTAGTACTTTGACATACAGAGGAGTTCACGAAGGACTCAAAGAGAGCAAACTGCTGCAAAACAAGCCCAAATCATCACTCCTCCTCCACCATGCCTCAAACCTAGTTGCAGGTGTTTGTGATGCTTTTTTCTTTTAGCTTAAACTCTACTTTAGTCTCATCTCTTCAAAGTCTTCTGGTTTATTTTGAGGCAACTGTAAACTTTTCTTGTGGAAAAAAGAGACTTGTAACTTGTTCTGTTTAAATCCAGGCCCATGTCAGGAAACCAGTCCATGTTGTTAGTTGTCGTTGATTTTTATTTATCTGGGCCTGTATGTAGAATTTTGAGCCTATTAGAGACAATTTGAGGTCATTGAGAACAACTTGTATGTAACTCTTCGTTCTTTTGTGTGTTTTTTTCTCTCTGAGTATTGCACACTTTGAGCTTTGGGTGAATTCGCTAAGATTAGATGCTTAGTCAGAAGATTAGAATTGAGCTAATTTTTGCAGCTTTGAATAATCGTCCTAACTGTAGTGACGGATTTTAAATAGTTTAGAAAGAGCACTAAAATCCGCTCCAGATTGGGTTCCTGTTTTTGCTCCTGTGGGGTCTCTGCTGAAGTATTCCCATTTTGGCACTGTGTTAATACAAGACTGTACAAACCTTATTAAACTAATATAACTCAGTCCTGAATTATATTATATCGCCTTTATGAATAATATTTAACATCATAACTTAGTGTCAGAACAAAAGATTCGAAACTAGGTGTCAATTTAATACATTTCCTGTAAGACTTTATGCATGAGGCAGACCACAAAGGGGGGCATTTTAAAGCAGCAGGGAGGTAATTATTGTCATTTATATATTTTATTTTAAATGTAGGCCATCATTTAGGTATGATAAGTGCAGACAAATTAAATCTAATCTTAGCAATTTAATTAGCACAAAGTTTGATTTAACTCTGTTGCTGCACTTTGCAGTTGTGTTCTATTAAAACGAATTAAGCTTTGCTGCATGATCATTTAATCTTTTCTATGATTCATACCATCAATTTTAAATTCAATAAAGCACCTCAAGAAAATGTACTGCTGATATTACTTAATGTGTCAGTAATTATATGAGTTCTCTGCTAATATAACTGCTGGTTGATGATCTTATGATAATATTTAGTCACACTTATAATAATACACCCTGAAAGAAGATAATCTGATATCTTTCCATACTAATCTGATAAAAAAAAAAAAATCTAAGAAGTTGGCTAAATCATGCAGTTATTCTATTGTCTTGAGTCTTAAGAGAATAAAATAACTACATTGTGTGTCAGGAAATGAAGGTGAGGTGGTGAGGCAGATGCTTGGAGACCCAGGTAGCAGTAAAATGATGTATTTAATGAAAATTATCAGGGTTTAACAGTCCACAACTGTGGCAG